>CM042541.1:21707500-21915000 GCA_023630585.1 Cranoglanis bouderius
AAATGAACATTTCCACGACATTCTAATTTATTGAGATGCGCCTGTTTATTTATTTATTTATTTATTTATTTTATACACATTTATACATATACATGCACATATAAAAAGTGTAAAGGTATGAGGTAGAGACCAGCTCAGTACAAATGACAAGGTGTGCAAATATAGAAAGTGACATGTGAAGGCCAATATATGGTAACCCATACTTGGAATTTGTTCTCTGCATTTAACCCATCCAAGTTAGTGCACACACATTAGAAGTTGTGAGTAGTGAACACACACACACACACTACAAACTGCAAACCATGAACACACCTGGAGCTGTGGGCAGCCATTTTTGCTGCAGTGCCCAGGGAGCAGTTGAAGGTTAAGGGCCTTGCTCAAGTGCCCAACAGTGGCAGCTTGGCAGTGCTGGGATTTGAACTCATGACCTTTTGCTTGGTAGCACAATTTCTTAACCACTGAGCTATCACCACCCCCTCACAATAGAAGGTGTACAAATAAATAAGGTATACAGATGGCATCATGTAGTAATTAGTCAGTAACGTGCAAAGAGGAAAGTTGAGAATGAGGTGTAAGGACACGTTACCATGGTAGTGCAAATGACAAGAGACAAGGGTATCTAAGAGTGCAAACAGCATTAATATTGTACAGTAGTTTATTTTATTCTATTAATTTTTTATTATTATTTTAAAAATGGGTCAGCATGGGGGTGTACAGTTCAGTGTCTGAGTTCAGGATGAGGTCATAATGGTCGTGTACACTTCAGCGCCTGAGTTCAGAGTTCAGAAGGCTGACAGCTGATGGGGAGAAACCGTTCCTGAGTCTGCTAGTGCGACAGCAAAGAATCCTGTAGTGGTTCCCAGATGGTAGAGGAGTAAACAGACCATGGTTGGGGTGAGAGATATCTTTAATTATGCTTCTCACCCTCCGTAGGCAGCGTTTGTCTTTGATGGAAGGTAGCTGGACACCAGTGGTGTATTGGGCAGTTTTCACAACCTGCTGGAGGGCCTTCTGATCTGAGACAGTGCAGCTGACATGTCACACTGTGCTGCAGTTTGTTGACACGCTTTCAATAGTGCAGAGGTAAAAATCAGTAGGAGTACCTGAATGTACTGAATGACCAGGTTATCCAATCCATGGATTTTCTTCTTCCCTGATGGTAAAGGCATATTCCAGGATGACAATGCCAAGATTCACTGGGCTCAAATTATGAAAGAGTGGTTCAGGGAGCATGAGGAATCATTTTCACACATGAATTGGCCACCACAGTGTCCTGACCTTAACCCCATTGAAAGTCTTTGGGATGTACGTGTTGGAGTGGCACGTACTTTACGGCGTGGTTCGACTCTCCCGTCCTCAATTCAAGAGCTCGGCCAAAAATTAATGCAACTCTGAATGGAAATAAATGTTGTCACGTTGCACAAAGTTGTCGAAACAATGCCACGATGAATGCATGCCGTAATCAAAGTTAAAGGTGGTGCAACGAGTGTACAACTTTTTTTTGGCCAGGCAGTGTATACTGTCACTTGTGTGAGGTGTTAATTTTTTAGGGATGAGCCGTTTGAGAGCTGAGCCGATTGCTCTGATTCATTGCAAAGAGTCGGAATTCTCATGACCAGTCGGGTCCACAGCGCCCCCTGCTGCACTGGATCTATATACCCTAACCTGTAATAAAATACTAAATACGCAGATTCACTCTTTTCTGGAGTTTTATATCACTTTCCAAACGAATCCTGTTTCTGCTTTAGGTAATATTCTCCCAGATTACATTTCGGCTGTGCCCCTGCACTCAGTGGTCAATTTTCTTAGGTGCATATATCTTGTATCTACACCAAAACGTATCCAATCGTCTTGAATAACGTGGATTAGACTTGTGGAGCGCACAAGAGCGTTAGGATTAGGGTTGGAGTTAGGGTTTTTAAATGTGTAATTATTCACAGACTAAATTTAAATGATTTGAACCGCATCTGGTGTGACTGGAGTGATTACTGGGTGGTAGAAACGTGTATACCAGAGTCTTGTAGTATGTTGCACTTCATGTGACTAAATTCTTAAGCAATTCATTGTTTCGAAATGTTTCTAATGGCATGGGAAGTGCACTTTAAGTAATTAAATACGCTTAATTGTAGAGGTGATCTATATTCTTTGTTAATTTCTATGCACTCAAGTTGTTGATTATGATGCCCGAGCGCCATCTAAAGGGCAACGACATGCACAGTCGTGATGTTTAGAGTAATGCACGTTTATTTGTCAGAATATGGTCGTGTAAATGCACAGCTGACATTTACAGTGATGTTCATATTTTATATTTGAGGAAAAGCGTGGTTTGGAGGATGCGGGCATCGATCCCGCTACCTCTCGCATGCTAAGCGAGCGCTCTACCATTTGAGCTAATCCCCCTCCTGCAGGAACGCCCTATAGAGGCCTTGATAGATAGATAAAAGCAAAGTAACGCAACAAAAACACTGAAACAGTAGCAAATAAAATAAAAGACAGTATATTTAATGGAGATAGATTTGTTTATCATCAAAGTGTCTTTAGTGTTGTAGCATTTGGTGTATTTTTATTAGAACAGATGTTGAAACATATAAAGAGAATAAAAAGGAACAGTTTGAAACATAAACTCTTCCATATAGCGCAAAGTAAACAAATAATCTGGTGTTTATATACACACTATTGGCATCCGCCCGCGGAATAAAAGGAACAACTCTACTGAAAAAAAAAAAAAACACAACACCAACCATCACCATCACAGAAATTGTAATAGTTCCCACTACAAATACCATTACAAACCATCAGCTAACCATTAAAACCGTTACCATTACCATTATTGGTCCTTAATGGTATCCACTAGACATAACATGCCACCAATAGAAGGCAACAAATTACAAGTAGAGACCTACAGGGACTATTACAGTATCCATTAAAACCAATACAATTCCCATTATAACCATTAACACCATTATATGAGGTTTTTCTTTACCAGCAGGGAACATATTTTAAAATGACTGAGAGACTCAGAGGAAAGCAATTGTGTGTGCGTGTGCTCTAAAAAGAAATCTATTGGTCGTACTATCACGAAAATGATTAGTTTTTATTGATAAAATGTAACATACTACAAACAACATTCAACCACACGTTTTTGATATATTGCGCTAATAAGAATCTTGGTTTGCACACTAAACAATAATCTTGTTTACTGGAAAGGTTCTTGAAGAAAAGCTTGCTTGGAGGATGCGGGCATCGATCCCGCTACCTCTCGCATGCTAAGCGAGCGCTCTACCATTTGAGCTAATCCCCCTCGGAGAAGCTACGCTCTTACAGCACAAATACAAACCCGACATACACGACAGTGTCACGTTTAACGGATTCACAGCTGTCGGGTATTTCTGACAGGAATGCATTGACACTTCTGTAATCTTTCTTTCCTTCACTATCTCTTACTTGGTCCTGCTCGTTGTTTAGAACTTACTTTCTACTCATAGGCACCACAAAGAAATCCATCGATATCGCTTTGCCTGTGTGTGGCTGCTCTTATAACTGTCTTTTTATGTGCATCATATAATGATAGATCCATATAGCCTTGTTGTTTGCACATCTGATATCCACTGAAGCTTGCAGTGAATACACCTCCTTAGATGAGTTAAGATGCGTGTTCCTGGATTCTCAGAGTAGTGAGTCTTAGAGATTGGACTAGTATTCAGTTGTGAAAATGTTTCTAATCAGTTGAATGGTGAATACTGAATGATGGGGAACCACTGCTATTAAACATTGAGTCACCCTTGTGATATCATGAGATGAACCTAATCCCAGGATCTGGAGGTGTGAGCTGGCGTGAAACTGCAGGGCAGTCATACCAGGTGGTGTTGCAGATCTCACCTTCTGTTCAGAGATATTTATCCCGCTTTAGCACAGATGGCCATGTCTTCTCTGTTTTTAATGAGCTTTCCTTGATTGACGATAGTGTTCTTGAGTAATGGGTCATCCCAAGTTGGGACATACATCCATCATGTGGCTTACACAGTGTTTGGTAGCAGGAATTTCCCACCATTCAGCAGAACTGGGATGATTGAGGAATTTCTATAATTGCATGCAAGTCTAGGCACAACTTGTTCTCTCACAGGCTCTGCAAAGCTTACGACTTGACATTCCCCAAGTCAGTGCCTTGGAGTTGGTCATGAACAGGAAAAGCTTCAGCGTGTTTTCTTTTTACGACAACTTCATGGCAAAGTGAAATTGCAAAGGCTGTTAGAAGAACCATGTGGTATTTTTATTGTAGAATTCAGGAGACGAGAATGTTGAGTGTTTTATTAAACCAGAACAAAATCTCCCCCTGCACCAACTAAGCAAACACACACTGCTCAGCATTCAGCATAGCTGCCAGCCCTTACTGTGTACCGGGTTAAACAGGTTTTCACATTCAGAATTTCAGGATTAGTGTTGACTTAACATGAGGTACAACATAGTAACATGTCTACAATTCAAAAAGTAACAGTTTGCAGTTAATTTAGATGAAACGCATGAGGTCTAAATTAAACCTGCTGCGTTGATCACTGTGTGTAACACAAAGCAAAATAAAACTCCCACTGGATTACATGCAACTAAAAAACAAAAAACAAAACAAAAAAGAAATTATCTAAAATTTGTAAATATAGATATTAAGAAATGATGACTAATGTAATGGCTTTTCACAAGGTTTTCAGAGCATAAAAATGCCTTTTTTTCTCTTCACAACACAAAAGACTAAATACTAATGCTCTGTGTCACCAAGATTTAAGCATCAATTAATACATCACTTAGGAAACTAAATCCAATAAAGTAATTTCACCTTTATGTGGACGCCTCGGTCTATTCTGGAAGAGCTTTTAAAAGCAGTGGTTTAGGGCTGTGTATTTTGCATTAATCTTTTTTAGGTGAGCATGAAAAAAAAACAAAAAACTAGTGTTTAAATGAACCAGCTTCAGCCTGATTAACTCCAATTAAATGTAACTCAGTGCACATAAAAAGAAAAATAAATAAGATGAATCAATTAATTAAATTATTTTCTACTGACTATGTATTTTACTACTAAAACTCAGGCATATTATATGAAATAAGAGTGTTTACAGAAGAATCTAAGTATGTATCAGTGCACCTGGAGCCTAAATTCCTTAACGTAAGGAAGTAAAACCCAGCTCTGGCACAAATACACAAAAACATGTCCTCTGCGATGAGGCTACGTTTCATTGTCGCAAAAAGCTGACCGAATTGATCACTTCCAGCAGATCCAGTGCATTTAATCATGCTGGTGCCTTTACCTGTTCAGCAGGTCTAAAAGGCACCGCACTTCCAATAAACTCTCTCTCTAAATAACGTGATTAATCACTGCACAGATTAATCACAGACACTAAAACCTTTTATGTCTGGGTAAGACCATGTTTTTTGATAAAGGATTTCCTCCGTTAGTTGCCCCTCTGACGGCCCACAAAGCGGTGCAGTTTCTCGCAGTGGTCCAGCTTCATGGATTCGGCTTTCTGCTTCAGCCGCTCGTCACGATAAAGCTGGCCCAGGTTAGCCAGGTCCGACTCTGAGAGGTGCACAAACATCGCATGGTTAGTATAGGACATGGCTGGCTAACAAGTTGTCACACAAATTGGTTGTAACCCATAAATCATGCATGTGTTTGAGAAACAATACCATTCATTTCCAATCCATTTATTAGTGCTATTCAGTTTATACAGCAGAGCCACAATTATAGTGATACTAAATTTATTTATACCACAGTGCTGGTGAATTCTTCTACATTCTACATGATTGGTCAGAAGTCATTTAATGTTCTATAACAGCAGGTCTGAGAGTAGTGCTGGCTGCAAGGTTTATATTAATGCATTTTTTTGGAAAGAGTCTCCAGTGACTGCACTTTGTAACAGTTTCCACCATGGAAACATCTTCACGGCAGAGTAAAATGACAAGCTGTGTTTTTTTTTTTTTTGGTTTGTTTTTGTCTTGAGTGAATGAGTGAGAGATAGAGATGGATTACTGAGGGAATGTCTCTTTATCGCAGCTTTAACATAAATGAGAACAGGAACTACTGTGTCTCTCGAACATTCTGCAACATGAAATCCGACTATAAACCGTTAAAATGTGAAAATAATGCCCTTTGGGGGGGGGGGGTGTCAGTGCTATGTGCAATTATGGTATTAACCTATGTGGCTTAAAAAGCATTACCAATTATAAACAATGCAATGGAATAACATCATATATAAATGTATTGTACAATGGAGCTGGATCCATATGCACATGCATACCCTGTATACCCAGACATCACTGCTTGGTATTCAGTGCAACTCAGTGCTTGTTTTATGAGTCTTGGCAGATCTCAACTAGCTCACTTATAGTCAGAAATGAAAATCAAGACAGAGGTAGTTTGTGTGAACTAGCTTTTTAATCCTGTATGTGGCTAATATAAAATATCAAGTTAGTTCACTTTGTGTCTTAAATGAAGTTATCAGAGTGAAATTTACATCGACCAAATCTTAAAGAGTTGAAAAAAATTCGATTATACAAACATACTGATGAGCATACTCACTCTGTTGCTTCTCTTTCCAGCAGCTGCTCTGTAGATGGTCTATGTAATCACTCTCGATGGTCTTCTCCAGCTCATCCAGAGCCACCCCATGATATTCCTTCTCAAAGCTCTTATCCACATAATACTGTACGCCCATGTGCTGTGTCTCCCTGGACACCACCAAACCCATGGACCTGTAGGACATGAGGACATTTTATCAGTGTGGTCCGCTACTGAAACCAAATAATTCCTCAATGATTTGGAATGATATTAAAAATTCACAGTATGATAACACAATCCCACAGTTTTTCCCATACATCATGGTATCTGCGTTCAAATCTACATGTAGTCCGTTATTACAATTCATAAGCAATTAGTCTCTTTATACCAGCCTGACATTTGTGTTTACAATGTCTGTATCAAACATGCATGTTGTAATCCCATCAGCACTGCTCTGAGTGAGGTCTAAGGTAAAGATCAGACTCACGGTTTGTAGAAAAGGCTGTAAGGGGGGTTAGTGGCCATCAGCTGGGTTATTACAGAGATGAGGATGAGCACCAGGACGGGCAGAAGCTGCAGGAAGGCTGTGAATGTATTCTAAAAGAAATAAATTCAGTATGAAATATCATAAGTCTAAAACAATCAACAACTAATAACTATTTAATTTTACAAAAAGTAGGGTTAATATCCCTGGATTAGGACTGCTTATACCACAGTGCTGTTGAATTCTCTATTCTGATTGGTTGACAGAGGTTCTGAAGTGTGCAATTATTTTTCAGTAAATGCACAGCTAAAGTAGTCCCAGTCAGGTCTTGACTGCATTATCCATATCACTTCGCCAAGTTAACTGAAATAATGGAAAAGTTAGCCTACTGTCCACCACAGCACACGGATAACTGCATATAAATGTATCAAGCCTCCGTTACTAGTTCTAAAATTATGTTTTGAAATGAGCAGAGGCTTGAGATGGGATACGTAATAAATTAGTTCAACACACAAGAGTGTTTTATGGACAAAAACCTGACAAATGTCTTGAAATAAAACATCTGAAGAATGTCTTGAGGTGTGGCAACTGTGGTATAAGCGGAATAATTGACTCGGGTCCATTGAACGATTAGAAAATAACGCACACCCGACATGTAACGGCCACTATAAGAGGTTTAGCATAATTCGAACTCTGGATATGCAGTGGTGCTTGAAAGTTTGTGAACCCTTTAGAATTTTCTTTATATCTGCATAAATATGTGAATGCATGTAAATACCTAAAACATCAGATTTTCACACAAGTCCTAAAAGGAGACAAAGAGAACCCAATTAAACAATTGGGACAAAAATATTATACTTGGTCATTTATTTATTGAGGAAAATGATCCAATATTACAGATCTGTGAGTGGCAAAAGTATGTGAACAAGTATGTTAGCAGTTAATTTGAAGGTGAAATTAGAGTCAGGTGTTTTCAATCAATGGGTGAGTGAGCACCGTGTTTATTTAAAGAAGAGGGATCTATCAAAATTTGATATTCACAAAACATGTTTGTGGAATTGTATCATAGCATGAACAAATGAGATTTCTGAGGTCCTCAGAAAAAGAGTTGTTGATGCTCAGCAGGCTGGAAAAGGTTACAAAACCATCTCTAAAGAGTTTGGACTCCACCAATCCACAGTCAGACATGAATTCTGAATTATACCAGCAAATTCTAAAGGAAATATCAGGACATATGTCCATGAACTGAATCTCAAGAGAAAGTGGGGCATGTAGCAAGACAACGATCCTAAGCACACAAGTCATTCTACCAAAGAATGGTTAAAGAAGAATAAAGTTAATGTTTTGGAATGGCCAAGTCAAAATCCTGACCTTAATCCAATAGAAATGTTGTGTTAGGACCTGAAGCAAGCAGTTCATGTGAGGAAACCCACCAACCAACATCCCAGAGTTGAAGCTGTTCTGTACTGAGGAATGGGCTAAAATTCCTCCAAACCGATGTGCAGGACTGATCAACACTTACCGGAAAGGTTTAGTTGCAGTTATTTCTGCACAAGAGGGTTACACCAGATACTGAAAGCAAAGATTCACATACTTTTGCCACTCACTGATATTTACTGGATATTGGATCAATTTCCTCAGTAAATAAATGAACAAGTATAATATTTTTGTCTCATTTGTTTAACTGGGTTCTCATAATCTACTTTTAGGACTTGTGTGAAAATCTGATGTTGTTTTAGGTCATATTTATGCAGAAATATATAAAATGCTAAAGGGTTCACAAATTTTCAAGCACCACTGTAGGTGGGTTAAGAGCTGTGAGAGAAAAAAAATCAAAGGGATCAGTTGGTAAGGAGATGAGTGATGGATACGGAGTGAGACAGACCTGGCTGCGGTTCTCCTGTACTTCCTCCTCCCGTCTCTCATACGTACGTCGTCTGCGTGGCTGGTAGAAATTGGAATAGGAAGCTCCTCTGTTTGTGTATACATGAATGTTTCCTGTAGTAATGCAATAAAAAGTTCAATACATCAAACAAATCATCTGCATCTGAATGTATAGACACACATTCAGACCTTAAATTCGGTCTATTCAGACAAAAAGACAATAATCCTTTGCTTTAAAAATTGCAGTAATGTAAAAGACGTTTTTATTTTACATAATGCTTGCACTGCAGATAAAATGTGGCACTGTGACCTCTAGTGGTATAATCTTGTTTAGTTTTTGTCCTGTTAGTGTTGTAGCTCAATACTGCATGGTTTCCTGTTTGAAAACATTTTCTACAGCCCTGAAAAAATATCTGTACATACATCCTAAAGAAGTCATCATATACCTTGTAGTGCACTTTACAAATATGGGTCCCAGTTAATACATTTGGACTAACCTGTTGGAAACCTGCCACCAAAGAAGATGTTGAAGAGCTCTTCTGGTGAGATGTCGGCCTCAAAGTCCCTGTGGAAGCTTCGGTGGTGTGTGCGAGTGTAACGAGGCTGGGCTGACGAGTGACTAGCTGTCTCTGCGGCACCCTGTTCTCCATATTGATCATACTGCTGCCTCTTCTCTGGGTTACTCAGCACTGCGTAGGCATTACCAATAGCTGCCGAGAAGAGCAAAAGTTGTAGGACACAGCTAGTACAGGAAAACTAAGACTATAACGCGCACAAAAAAAAGGAAAAGGATTTGCAGCATACAGGATGTAATACAATCTCTTATCATGCAGTACACATAAAATACAATTTCAGTGGTTCCTTATGGTACTATATACAGTGCCCTCCACTAATATTGGCACCCTTGGTAAATATGAGCAAAGGTCTTACCCACTGTTATGAATGACTAAGGGAATTTGGCCTATGTGTTACCTCATTTATACCCCTGTGACGGTTGAACAATTTCCTGTTCCTAGTCACCCAGGTGTACTTAAATAAAAAAAATAAAATAAATAAATTTTAAAAAAAAGAGTGAGTAAAATATAAATGGGAATATACTTCAAATATATTTTTCTTGTATGAATTCATGGGGTGCCAATAATTTTCGCACACATATATATCAGAAATATATATTTTTTGGATAAACCTGTGCTGTGTTTGCAATTGTTTGAGAGCAGATTATGTTTGTGAATTTTTTGAACAAAAGATCAAAAGGTTAAACAATAAAGAATTTTTCACAGCCTTCTTTGCTCATATTTACCAAGTGGAGGGCACTGTAAGTCATTGACTTGTATAGAGCTAAAGGAATGTTTCGGCATTATATTAACCTATTTTTTTTTTATCTGCAACACCTTATCTGCAAGATTTCTTGGCCGTGAAGAAACGCTTGCGTATTTCAAGCTGTACACAAATGGCATTGCAGAATGCAGATTCATACCTTTGAAAGCATCAGTAGCTCCAGGAGCACAGTTCTTGTCTGGGTGAAAGCGTAATGCAAGCTTGCGGTATGCTTTTTTCAGATCCTCATCACTGGCATCCTTTGGCACACCCAGAATCTCATAGAAATCTTTACATCTCTGTATCCTGCCAGTATACAAAGACAGTGTCTGGGTCACTAATGAAAACACAGTAATACTTTAGAATAGGGTCTCAGTGTGTGATGCTGAAGGAATGAACCTTAGGACTCCCTGCCTCTGTTCTTCAGTATAGCTCTTCTTGTCATCTCTGGGTGCTTCACCCGCTTCTTCTGCGCTGTAACGCAGGTGCTGCCGCAGGCCGGAGATGTCCTTGTCTGTGTTCCTCCACCCGGGCGGTGGTGTGTACGTACGCTCAGTTTCTGGGGCGGCTGCACTCCCATTCTTCACAATAGCATCAATGAGGACTAATTATTGATAGAGAGGAAGACGGGATACGTGTGATGGCTTGTCACATGAAGTGCATGGGATGTTTTACCTTTTAAGTAACAACATTAAGCTAAATAGGACATCTCAAAAGCCAAAAAAGTCTGGATAGGTGATGGCAAGTCAGTCAGTTGCCTTTCTCTATGAGAGCAACTGGGTATTGCTGACAAAGTGAAATATGTACATATTTGTGCTGAACAAGCTCTAAATGTGTGCTTCGCCAAAGATCCATGACACATACATATAGGGTGCACTTTCTTTTTTTCTTTTTTTTTAATCATTATGATGAAAAAATAAAATACTATTACTGAATTGAAATTTAATGGGTTCAAATTCAAATGTCTTTAAAAAAAAAAATAAATAAATAAATAATAATAATAATAAATTGACATAAAATGCTGTTAAGATGATGGAAAGTAGGGATGTAAGAATCAAATACTGAGCATGGGATATCAGGGCTGATATTGGCCTGGTATAAGATTGAATTTTTGATGTTTTGTTATGTTGAGACAACCTTGTCTCTGAAATTGCAGAAATCGGCTCAGTTACTAGGACAATGTCAGTATCGGACCAGCCTCATAACATATTAACAATGAAAAAAGCCAATGTTTGAACATAAATGGACTATATATTATATTAAGATGGATCATTTACATTTATGGCATTTGGCAGATGCCCTTATCCAGAGCGACTTACATTCATTTCATTCATACATCTGAGCAGTTGAGGGTTAAGGGCCTTGCTCAAGGGCCCAACAGTGGCAGCTTGGTAGTATTGGGATTTGAACTCATGACCTTCCAATCAGTAGCCCAACATCTTAACCACTGAGCTACCACTGCCAACATAATGATAAAACTTGCATTTTGTTTTTTTATATAGTGCCGTCCTGAATAAGCTATTTCACATAACAGATGTTTACATATAGTTCACTAGACACAATAATAACTGAATTTACACAAATGAACCAGTTCAAAAGTTTATGTACGCTTGATTCTTAATACTGTGTGTTGTTACCTGGATGATCAACGACTGTTTTTATGATGTGTGATAGTTGTTCATGAGTCCCTTGTTTGTCCTGAGCAGTTAAACTGCCCACTGTTCTTCAGAAAAAAACCTCCAGGTCCTGCACATCCTTTGCTTTTCCAGCATCTTTCGCATATTTGACCCCTTTCCAACAGCGGCTATATGATGTTGAGATCCATCTTTTCACATTTAGGACAACTGAGGGACTCATACACAACTATTACAAAAGGTTCAAACATTCAATGATTCTCAAGAAGGCAACACGATACATTAAGTAAATTTTTTAACAGGATGATTGGTGTAAATTGTTCTTATTTTGTTTAAAGATCTTTTTTTTTTTCATTTACTACTGCCCTTCAGAAGCTACATAAGATATTTACATGCTTCCAAAAAGAAAAAATAATAACAATTTACACCAATCATCCTGTTCAAAAGTTTACACCCCCCTGGCCCTTAATGTATCGTACTGCCTTCTCGAGAAGCATTGAATGTTTGCACCTTTTGTAATAGTTGTGTACGAGTCCCTCAATTGTCCTCAGTGTGAAAAGGTGGATCTCAGCATCATACAGCCGCTGTTGGAAAGGGGTATGAAAACTAGAACTGGTTCATTTGTGCAAATTCAGTTCTTTTTGTGTCTTTTATAATTCCTCTTATTTTCTTTTAAATAATTAACATTCTGCAGATTCTGCAAGGTGTATGTAGTGAAGTGAAAGTGACATGTGAAGGCCAATGTATGGTAACCCATACTTGGAATTTGTCGTCTGCATTTAACCCATCCAAGTTAGTGCACACACATTAGGAGTTGTGAGTAGTGAACGAACACGAACGAACAAACAAACAAACACACACACACACACACAACAAACCGTGAACACACCCAGAGCAGTGGTAACACCCGACCTCAACTGTAGAGCAGCTTATTTGCCTAGAAAGGGTTACCAGTTTATTTACCTTGGAGAGTTTATTAGATTAATTTGCTAATCTAAAAGAGTTACCAGTTCATTTTATTTAACTAGGAAAGGTACCCGTTTATTTACCCTGAGGGATTAAATATACGGATCTTGGCTGAATAACTAACCAAACACATAGTAATCCAGTGTTTGGCAACGGACAACAAGACTGCAAGACCCAAACGGACAACTAAACCGAGCGTTGATCATGAGACCTGCTGCAATATCTAGACGCTGCACTTTCTATTTCAGTGCCAGCACGTAAATCCTAAGGTTACTCACCTCGGGCTCGGGTGCTGGGGTATATTTTCTGTGCTTCATATAACATCTGCAGGGCTTTCTCTTTCTGTCCTGATCTTAGACATAGCTTTGCTTTCTCTATCAGTCTGTCCGATTCTTCTTTATCAAATCCAAACCCCGGCATCTCTACAGCTGCTTCAGATAACGGTACTGCCTACTGTACTTCTCTGTAAGATGGACAGCCGAATGACAGCTGCAATGACAGGCTGCCAAAAAACCTCACTAATTACAACACGGAAACTGGGAATTTTTTATTTCCCATACGTCCACACTAAAGCCGAAACTAACGTTAATAGGCACATTTACATCAGGTAACGCAGGTGGACGTTAGCAATAACGGTTGCGTGAAGACGCCAAATAGCTAACAGGCTAATAACATCTAGCGAACAGCAGGTTACTTTCCGATTTTCGTCAACATTACAACTATTTTAACTGCTGTCGCTGTCACACAGTTCATTCCTACGTACATAATATGCTACCAGAAATATCATTTCTGAAACTCAATGTCACATATTGTTTTTTTTTTTTTTTTCAAAATATAATCGTGTTATAAGCGAGACAAGCTGGTGTCTAAATAACGGTAGCTAGCAACCGCCATCGCTAACCGGAACCGGAAGCACAGTAAAGACCAATAGAAAAGCTCCAACATTGCCCTTATATGGTCTTTGAGACTGCACAGTGTGTTCCAATGTCATTTATTACAGTGGGTCAACAATTTAGAAATTGTAAAAGAAATCTCTTTTAATGCTTCTTGAATGAAACATTCGGGCTTTAATACTGAAAAGAAAATAACAAATATTTGATATGTAACAAAAAAAATGTTACAGAAAATCCCAAGCTTTATTATCCCTTATTTTGATATTGAGTCTAGACTAAAGCAGTTAGAGGAATAGAGGTCACTGGATCTCAAACATCACACATTCACCGTTCATTAGCTTATTCTTCGTGATCATTTAATTTTGCATAAAACATTGCAAATGTGAGACAAACTGTACAAAAATGTAGAACTGTATCATTCTAATAATACTTTGATCTGTTATTGCTGAAACGAGGAACGAAAAGGCAGCTTTGCTCGGTGAATCGAATCAGTCCTGCTCTGATTCTGAGCTATTGGTCTTCATTGTCCAGTGCTGTGCTGTAAATGGAGGAGATCCGCAGTGAATCTGTGTCTGTAAATAGAGAAGACAGAAAAAACATTGATGCAGCCAATCATGTGGCAGCAGTGCAAAGCATAAAATCATGTCAATACAGGTCAAAACCATTAGTTGGTCTTCATATCAAACATCAGAATAGGAAAAAATATAATCTCAGTGACTTTTATCATGGCATGGTTGTTAATGCCAGATGGGCTGGTTTGAGAAACTGCAGATCAGTCTCTAGATTTTACACAGAATACTGTGAAAAACAGAAAAAAACAACCAGTGAGCAGCACTTCTGCTGGTGGAAATGCCTTGTTGATGAGAGAGTTCATCAGAGAATGGCCAGACTGGTTTGAGCTGACAGGAAGGCTACGGTAACTCCAACCATATCAGGTCAGCCAAGAACAGGAATCTGAGGTAACAGTGGGCACAGGCTCACTGAAACCGGACAGTTAAGGACTGGAAAACACTGTCTGGTCTTTTTCCAATCTTCAACTGACTAGGTTCATTGGCTGATTGGATAATTGCATGAATGAACAGGTTTACAGGTGTTCCTATTAAAGTGACCAGTGATACTATATGGCCAAAATGTGAACATCTGACCAAGCACAATATATTTTTGAATGTCTCATTCCAGATTTAGTACTCCCTTTGATGTTATAATAACCATGGGCACAGACCCACCCAAACTGAACAGTTGAAGATTAGACAAAAAATCACTGGCTCTTTTTCCAGTCTTCAACTGTCCAGTTTAGGTGATCCTGTGCCCATGATAGCCTCAGATTCCTGTTCTTGGCTGACAGAGGGGGAACCTGATGTGGTCTTTTGCTGCTGTAGCCCATTCACCTCAAGGTTTGATGTGTTATGTGTTCTGAGATGCTTTTCTGCTCACCACAGTTGTTAAGAGTGCTTATTTGCGTGACTATAGACTTCCTGTCAGCTCAGACCACACAGATAGTAAGGTGACATTGAATCAATGTTGAAATTCCATCAGAATCATCATTTTGGTTGAGGTTGAATATTCAATGCTAAATAATATTGAATCAATGTTGATAATTCATTGCTTTTCAGTGTTGAAAAAACAAACAGTGAATCGATGTTGATCAGCCCCATTTCCCCACTGGTGGAGCTTAGATTTTATGTCAATCCATCCAATTGTTTTAAGTCACTTTATTATCCAGTTTATCATAATCTGTACACAAATTGTATTTTGATTCGATGTTAAATAGGCGATTTAATTTAAGTTGAACAAATATTCATTTTATGTTCATCTTGATCTATTTTTCATCACTGAAATAACATAATTTCAGGGTGCAAACCTGATGAAAAATCACTGTTAAATTTCAACACTTCAACACTGATTCAATGATAGTTTGGTCGATGCATTAACATTGATTCAATGTTGATTGAATGTTGGTCTGCTATCTGGGCAGTCTGGTGGTCATTCTCCTGTGAGCTCGCTCATCAACAAGGTGTTGTAGCCAGCAGACCCTCCTCTTACAGGATGTTTTTTTTCACAATTCTGTGTAAACTCTAGAGACTGCTGTGTGTGAAAATCCCAGGAGATCAGCAGTTTCTGAAATACTCAACTCAAACCAGCCCATCTGGTACCAACAACCATGCCACGGTTAAAGTCACAGAGATCACACTTTCCCCCCCATTCTGATCTCTTATGTGAACATTCACTGAAGCTCTTCATCTGTATCTGCATGATTTTATGCGTTGTGCTGCTGCCACACGATTGGCTGACTGGATAATTGCCTATATGTAAAAGTCCATATGCTCCACTATATATACACACAAAAGGAGTTTGACATTGATATGCATGATGGCCTTGAAGGTATTTCACTGTATTTTATAAACCTTTACCAGTGTCTGTGTTTATTGTCCTCATGGAGACTAGCATGATGCTTTCCTTTTCTCCCATGTTGCTTAATTGGCTGTAAAAACATTGAACAAAGTATAAAATATAATAAAATATACTTATAAAAATGTAACTGGTTATCTGCTTACATACATTAAAAAATGCATTTTTGAGTTTTAGTTCATACCCTTCTGATATCACAGAGCCATAGTTTTTGACACCTACAAGGTAGATAAAATCCTCATTATTTCCTAATGCATTAAAGCTGTGGGAGAACACACACACACACACACACACACACACACACACACACACACACACACACACACACACACACACACACACACACCATCTCACCCTCTTCCTTTGTATTATGACACTGTCCTCTGAAGTTAACAGCTGTTACCAAGACCACCATAACAATGATCAAAATGAGAATGAAGCTCATCACACCTGCCAAAAAGCAACAAGACAAGGCAACAAAACCATTACGAACGTGAAACTGAAAGATATCTCTGAACAACCCTGATTCCACGATTGCACGTGCAGCCTACCGAAGGCTAACGCTGTGAGCTCGTTGCCTGGCGTCTGTGTTGGTTTAGCACCATCACCTGCACATAGAGGAAGACATTACAGATTGGACTACATCCAGTACAATGGGATTTACGAGGGTGATATT
Organism: Cranoglanis bouderius; assembly: GCA_023630585.1. Classification (NCBI taxonomy): domain Eukaryota; kingdom Metazoa; phylum Chordata; class Actinopteri; order Siluriformes; family Cranoglanididae; genus Cranoglanis; species Cranoglanis bouderius. The sequence goes on from CM042541.1 coordinate 21,724,311, forward strand.
TTACCAACAGGGCAGTAGCTTAAGGGTGAATGTTATACTGTACAGTATGAGTTAACTCTGAACTGATTGTTTATAAGATTGAATTGGATTCTTATGAGCCATTTTGGTTTAATTTAATTTAATTTAAATTAAACTCATTTACAGATAACTACATGTAAAACACTGAAGAGAAAGGCATTCATTCATATGACAGTTACAAACTGCTAATTTACATATATTTATATACTACTAGCATCCTGGACTTGGACGAAAATCTAACTTAAGTCATGATTTCATGACTCATAACTTTACTTTTACTCACTGCCTCGACCTGAACTTCATCTTTTGAGACTTCATCTTAAATGCAATTCTTTAATGTAGCCCAAGTCCACCCTTCCTCCGTTCTGGGACTCCATTCAGGACTTGACTTGTATTTGATTTGGACTTGACTTGAACAGCCTAGAGACCTCTTAGGGAATAATCAACACAATCCTTCCTTATTAGTCATTTGTAACATAGTTTTACCATTTCCCAAAAAGGTTTAATTACAAGTACTGACCTACTAAACTGAAGTTGTTGTTGTTATTATTATTATTATTATTAATTATTAATATTAATATTGCCTCTCTGTAGGAATTACATTATCCCACTGCATCCAACAAATATAGCTTTTTAATTTTCCTAGAGTTACTGTCCCAATAGTAAATGTTATGTTTGACTGGTAAGTTGGGAGGAGGGGTCACACTAAGGCCACTAGAAGAAGTAATAGTGTCTTGCGAAACTGAAATGTAAATTATTATAATGATGACTAAGCCACAGAAAAACCTGTGACCATTATGTAAAAATTAATTATTAGAATTCAAATACATATCAAACCACAATATAATGAAAGACTGATATATATGGCTTTAAGGAGAAGAATGGGGGATCAAAAAATAAAGAAGCAAATAAAGAAGGTTGAACATTTCCTTAAAATGTTCAACCTTCAAATATTCAATCTTAAAATGTAGTGCAGTTATTAAAACATAATACATAGGAACCTCTATCTGACATTATCCAAAAATATTTCAAACATAAAGAATCAGGTCAAGCTGTATCATCTGCTGAAGGTCCATAATAAGAAAATGAAGACAACTTTTTAATACTGTTAACTGTTAAAGTTATTCATATGCAGTTTAAATCATGTAAAATGGTACAGTATTACCTGTTTGTTGTGTTACATTCACAGTAGATGTAGTTACAGTGTTTTCAGTTACTGGACTTTTGCCAGTCACTGTGGACAGAATACAAAACATATTATATGCTTAATTAGAATTTTTGAATAAATGTACTATGTCATCCCCCATGACACTAAACTTGTTGATGGAGCGGACATCTGATATTACAAAATGTTCTGCAATCTTCTGCAATAACTTATTTCTACCAAGAGATTCTCCAAAGCCTCATATGGATGCTTTAACCTAAAATTGATCACACTTTAACAAAGCAAAAGTGAAAGATTCCATTCGGTATGTGGCACAGGAGCATCATGGACATTTTGACAGCCGTTATCTGATTACACACACACTGATTAGGTTTATATCCATTTTGCTATGGCACACAGCTCTCCAACAGCTTGATTAAAGTGTAACATTCATGGTGTGATCAAATCACACTTCAAGATTTTAGACCTCTTTAGACAGACTGTTTTTAAACATTTGTTAAAACTGGCTCCTTTCCAACATTATCTTTGGAGGAAGATAGTCTAGGCAAGATTCAAAATATAACTAAAAACATTTCCACATCATTACGGTGAAATAGGTTTATGGTTTCTTGAAGTTGAGGTGCCTAAGTATACTTATAGGTAGAAAAACCTAATTCTGTCAAAAACATCTTTTGGCTGTTTGCCAGAATTCAAATGACATCCAGTAGGTTTACTCAGGATGCCATACGTTTTATTTGCTGCTCAGCCCATATAGGTCACTCATTATTATTATTATTATTATTATTATTATTATTATTATTATTATTTAAACTGTTAGTACTCAATGATCACAAATTGCATTTATGTCATAGTAACAACTGTTTAAGATTTGTGAAACATATATAAATGACAGTACGTGGTGGCAGAGCTGCTTATCAATTTGTGGATTTAAATCTTGGTTGCCAAAATGAGGAATTTGCTACTAGCATATGTCCACATCCAACCAGGATGTCCTCACAAATTAGTATGTAATCCCAATGGATCTTTCCTAATAGTCTTTTTTGCTGTTGTTTGTTTGCTTGTTTTTTATTTATTTATTTATTTTTAAAGATAATACAGCTATGTGCAAATTTTGTAGTTTTCTCATTGAGAAATATCTGTAAATTAATTACATTTATCATAAAATTTTCCCCGTGGTACCTCTGCTGTACAGAGAGTTTAAACTAAGTAATGAAGTTTTAGACTTACCTGTAACAATCGATACAGACACACAGAGGACAATGAAAGGATATAAGAGTAGAGCCATGGCTTAATCCACAGAGTTTTAGTTGTGTTCCTATAGAAAAATGCTGACTATTAAAGGTCACCAGGCACAGATGTATATTAAAAGAGACGGAGCAGTCAAGCTTTAAAGTGTGCACATGTGAATGAGTCCACCGCAATGTGCAACTCCTGATGGGAGGAACAAGACGGTGTAAAGTGTGGTTCTAACCTGGTGATTGACTGTGTGTGTGAGTGTAATCGTGCCCACTCCTGGTTTCAGGGAGAGACTGCTATGGCGCGGACGGTGACCCACAGCTTCCTGTGAAAGAATAGGAGGAAGCAGATGTAGTGTTCTCATGGAAAAGCAACTCGCTGGCCTTGTGTTTGTGCTTCAGCCTGGCTAAGAGGGAGTGGTTTCTCTGAAAAACAGTGAAACAGCCAGGAATGGCTCATGATTACAGATTTTGGTGGGGCAGGACAACATTAATAACGATTAACAGCCTCTAACAAATTTAAGTCAAAAGGCTATAATACTTGACTTATGCTATAGGCTAGTTAATTTTTTGAGCAACTCCATAATAGACGGTTGAGAGTCAAAGGGACTTGAATGAACTTGAACAAACCAACTGCACATCAATTTTCAATTGAGAACAGAAAGATGTCGTCTGGTGTAAAAGCCAGCAAACAATACATTACCCTTAGTTGATCAAACGGAACGTCTCTGACATACCTCTGCCACCTCACTGTTTATTTTGCCTCATTTCTAAAGAAATTTGGCTCACTTATCTTTCAAATGTGCAAATTCTTCGATCACAGCTTCAGTTATGATGGTTTCTGGTTGCTGATAATTGCACTCCAATGACACATTAACAGTTAGTTACGGAAATTGATAGATAACAGTGTAAAGCAGGTGTTGTTCCTGTCACCATTGTCACAGTGTGTGAGATGAACACCAAAGAGGTATTATTATTAACTGTCCTAACTCAAAGCCTCTCATAAACAAAACATGCGTAGAACGAGCATGGGGTAGCGTGATTCCTGCCCAAATGGGCCCTTATTAGTGCTTGTTGAAGTTCCCATTTTTGACCACTAGGTATTGTAATAACTCTATGGCCCCACCGTTGCACAACATCTAGAAAGGTGAACAAATTGGCTTATATCAGTCTAATAGCAAAATTTTGTTAGTCACTCAAAAGAGGTAATTAGTGTTTCAACAGCACATGAAAATTAACATTTGTTGAATGACTGATATGTCCCTATGGACGAGCCACCACTGGAAACAGCTACACAATTGCAGGACTGCAGCCGGATTCCTTCTAATTTTATGCATATGTACATAGTCTCTTGGGGCAAAATATTTTATCCATGCTTAGGAGAACAGGGATAGAATAGCGACAGACACAGTAGTTCATGCATATTTTATTCAAGAGTAAAAAAAGTGATTTGTCCCATAGGGCATGCTTACAATGTGTGTTATCATTTAGGAAGTCAAATGCCAAAACTTAGTTCGAGAGAAAATTCCAAGAAAAAATAGTCACAAGTTAAAATCCATTAAACTCCTTCTCTGAAATAAACCACATCTGGACCAAACAAGGATCAGAAAACAGTGGAAAAAGGACCGTAAGCTTAATTGTAAGAATAAGAAGCATAAGGATATCATCAAGAATTATAATGAGAATATAGTTTTCCTTCAAAGTGAGACACAGGATTTTCAGCGTGTCCAATTTGTTTACATGTGAATAAACCATGCGATCATGCTTTGGCAGCCTGAATGTTGCTTTTCACTGAGTAATATGTTCATTCACACTATTGAACACTTCTTTACACCAACTAAACAAAACTAAACAAAACAAAACAAAACAAAACAAAACAAACAAACAAACAAAAAACCCCACAATGGTTTAACACCTCAAAAAGAAGAGCATTGGTGCCTGTACAGCAAAAACAATACAAAAATTAAATCAACCAACAAAATAACATAAAAAAATGAAAAACAAAATAAATTAAAGAAAGGAGAAAAGATTACAAAAAAAATCATATATATATATATATATATACTGTATATAGATATAAAAAACAAAGTTAAACTTTACAAATATAATCTGAAGAGGGAAATAATTCAAATCTACTATATTGAAACACATCACAATTATAATTTCACATATCAATAAGGAACTTAATTGCATGCATTGATGCGTTCCATACCACAGATGCTGTTAAAAATTGTCCTTGATATTGTCCATCATTTATTATTAATAATATATTTATATATGTATATATTTATACTTATATATAGGTTCATTCGACTTGCGAAACATACTATGTGCATTCTCTCTCGAATTACAGGCAGGTGAGAAACAATCAGGTAGGTGGTGCCAAAGTTCAAACTCCAACTGCATAACCCCCCCCCCCCTCGCCCATCGTCAATTGTTCACTCCACACAAAAGACGGCGGGATTATTGAGTCCATAGCCAACATACGCAAGCTCCCTACACTTTACATCCACGCAGCTTTACGGCATCTTACCAAACAAAAAAAACAAACAAACAAACAAACAAATAAATAAATAAAATACTCAGGTAAGAATGCATTGCAAGTAATAAAATGTACATATTTTTCTCTTTAAATGTCCTTTCTTAGAAACGTTTCATTTTTGCGTCATTTTAAATTTCATATTCATTAATACTAGTAGCAAAACATGTCAAACAGTGCGATCATTTCATTATGAGATGGGCTCATGAAGAAAACTCATCAATCAAAATATTCAAATGTGTGCGTGGCATTGGTACTGGCTGGTCACCCCCACCGATGAGCTGCGATGGTTCAGGCTAAAGAGAGAGTTCTAAATCCCTAGTCCACGCCCACTTGGTGAATGGGTGGAGTCAGAAAGGAATTGATAAAGACACTTTCAGCCCTTGACTGACATTACTCCCCCCTCCCGAGCAAATCCCCACCCCTACCCTGTTCGTCACACCCAAAATGCGGTAGAACTCGCCCGAAACAGCGAGTAACCCGCATACGGTAAACTGGCAGCGAAAAAGAACGACTGCCTTCCACCCACATCCATGACAGATTTGAAATTGGATAGTTTGCTTCCCTAATTTGACACAGCAATAGTGGATGCATACGTATAGTTATGTCGTTTGGGTTTGGTTGGTATCAGGAGGCTTTAAATTTTCAGGTTTTGGCGATATCCTGCCAACAGTGGCACAGGTTTGGGCATGCGGTCACTGCAGGTGGCCGATGCATCACTGGATGTTGCTGTTGTCGTCAGTACCATTGGCCTCGGACATGTTCATTTTGCCCATGGAGTGACCGACGTGGTTAACGCCGTCTTTACGGGGAGGCATGCGCTCGTTGATGCGGTCTAGACCTTTAGCCTCCTCGAAGCTGCTGATCTTGTGCTGTGGAGAAAAGCCGCGGATGGCTGTGGAGAGGCACAGATCACAATGAACACCAGAACACCATATGTTTAATGGAACTATACTGTCAAAGCACCATTCTGGATAACAGCAGGTCCCAAAGTGTTTTATTCTTTTTATACCACAGCAATTTGCCAACAATTACTTTTTTATTTAGTTACTGTATCTCTGACTGTTATAAAGTGTTGACACTGGAGAATCCTTTCCTTCCAAAAACAAGCTTTCACAGAAAGTTTCACCATATCAGTGATTACCCACATTTTTTAATCGTTCATGTAGTGCATCTGCCATAGAAGTCCCTGTTCTTACTATAGACGATTATATATTAGAGAAAGCACATTAATATAAACATTGCAACAGGAACTACTTTTAGAGCTGCTGTTATAGAAAATGAATCAAACGTTCTGATTAATCAGTATTGAGAAATAATCAGCGCTGTGGTATAAAAAAAAAAAAGAATGTATATATTATAAAATCGAAAGAGCACCACTTTGTCATCCCTTTTGCACCTCATGTAATTCAATAGTCAGTGATTTTTTAAAATACAGATTGGATTTTATGGAGAACCAAACAATACCCAAGTTTGAAAATAGTGGCCCTGCCCTTTTCATTGCCTATAAACCCAATAACAGTGTTCTGTGATATGTAGTATGCTGTATATACAGAAGCCTATACCATGAAGAAATGTTTTGAAATTCTTACTACTTTCTGTTACATACAATTGACTTTTAAATCACAATGTAAAAGTATGATACTAATACTCTCTGATGATAGCTGCTCTTGGTTTTTTCCACTACTTATCTTAAAGAATAAATGTTGTGTATAGGCTTTAACTTATAAAGTTGTAGAAAAAAATAAGAATCCAGTTTTTTCAAGACTCACTGCTGAACAATCTTTACTCAGGATATTAAAGCCATTTCCCCTCTATCGTCTGTATTCAATTACCAGGCCTTTTTCCTTTATCTGGAGAGGAAATAACGATCAGTTCCCTTTCCATGTGTGAGCCACTGAGGTGTGCCTGCTTTCAAGCACGAGAGGTTGTGGAAGAGGCTAACACACTCTGGTTGGCTGGGAGTTCCTGAGAGTTCCAGTTACCACATGCTACGCTCACAGTTGCCTCATGAGAGGACGAGAAAAATGCAGCGCTTAACATACCGACTCAAGAGATCATGCGTCTGTTAGACACCATCCCAAAACACCATGCATTCTTCAGAGTGAATGTCCCTATTCTCTCTGCTGTTATCACTGAGAAAGGGCACTGTAAATATCTGGTAAAGTCAGAAAAATTAAGGACTGTCCAAGTTCAATCCCTTGGACCACAATATAAAAAGAGGTCTGAAAAAATACTTGTGCCTTTGCCACTGCAGCTGCACCAAAAGCACAAGGTACTTATGCGACAATATTTTACTCCAGAGGCACTAAACTTAAAATGACATAAAAAGTCAGTGACTTTCTGGATGCTACCGAGCTTAAAGGAGCAGTTTGTGATTTTCACAGAGAGTCCTCTTCTGCCTGTGAATGAACATTGATAGCTCTTCTCCTCCCCCCTAACAGACCTCTGTGGAAACCTTGCCCTTTAAGGAAAAAAGGTACAGCTAAACACCATCATGGTCATTTTCTGGGCCTGAAAAAATTTAAACAGAAGTCTGAAATGAAGAAAACTGAAATCTTGAATCTCAGCTTTAAAAAAAAAAAAAAAAAAAGTATCTTCGAAAGTAGATCATTATTATAAGTCTAGAAACACTTTTAAAAATCACAAACTGCAACTTTAAAACGGTTCCCAGATATCTGCCTTGCCCTTTCTTAGACCTCAATGCATTGTTCCTCTCAGTGATTCCTCTACACTGCTTTCACCCCTGTGTGAACGTGAGTTGATCATGGCTGTGCAACAGCTGACACTAAGCCCAGATACATGTCCTGGATTTACCTTCTCCATCCTTTGCTTCTGTCTCGATGGCTTCGATGGCTTCAATGGTGGCTGGGGGGAGAGGAGGGGACCCGGTTACACTCGAGCAAGCCATGCATACAGCAGTAAGGCACAGGCAGCAGTAGTGCACCAGTAGCGACGACCCTGCGAAATGCATGCACGCCAACCAGACTATGGAGCACAGAGCCAGTCAACCCCTCAGGCACACACACCCGTTCCCGGACGCCTGGCCGTCCTTCTTAACCTGGTACAGACTCACAGACACTCACCTCACCCCAGTTTACCCACTTCGGGGAAACCGACCCACTGTGGTCCAGGCTTTGGGGCCACTCACAGTGCATGTAGTATAGATAGAAGAGCACCCCAAAGCCTGGAGTCTGTCAGAGGATACAGAGAGACAGATGGAGAGACAGGTGGAAGAGACAAGGACAGGTTTAGAAAAGTGCCCAGAGACCCCATGTAGGCTTGTATGCTCACCGCTCTGCAGAGTTTGCTTGCCCCCAGACAGCACACCACTGGGCAGCATGCCAGTCGGGGTCAACCCCTTCAGCGTCAGCACGTTCTCACTCTCCTCTCTGTGTATAGCCATATACATACACACAAACTCACATAAGTCTCTAGTCTCTTGTATGTCTGAGGAATTGACTTTGGGATGCTGTGTAAAATGTAAATAAAAACAGAATGCAATTATTTGCAAATCTCATAAACCCATATGTTTTTCATAATAGAACATAGAAAACATATCAAATGTTTAAACTGAGTAAATGTACCGTTTTAAGAAAAAAATAAGGTAATTTTGAATTTGATGGCCATAACACGTCTCAACAAAAGGCTGGAAAAGTAAAAGCTACTAAAAAGAAACAGCTGGAGGAACATTTTGCAACTAATTAGGTTAATTGGCAACAAGTCAGTAACATGATTGGGTATAAAAAGAGTATCTTAGAGAGGAAGAGTCTCTCAGAAGTAAAGATGGGCAGAGGTACACCAATCTGAGAAAAAGTGCATCTACAAATTGTGGAAAAATTTCAGAATAATGTCCCTCAATGCAAAATTGTGAAGACTTTGAAGATCTCATCATCTACAGTACATAATATCATCAAAGGATTCAGAGAATCTGGAGAAGTCTCTGTGCGCAAGGGACAAGGGCGAAAATCAATATTGCATGCCGGTGAACTTCAGGCCCTCAGGCGGCACTGCATTAAAAACAGACATGATTCTGTAATGGAAATCAATGCATAGGCTCAGAAACACCTCCAGAACTTATTGTCTGTGTACACAGTTCACCATGCCATCCACAAATGCTGGTTAAAGCTCTTTCATGCAAAGAAGAAGCCATGTGTGAACATGATCCAGAAACGCCGCCGTCTTCTCTGGGCCAAAGCTCATTTAAAATGGACTGAGACAAAGTGGAAACTGTTCTGTGGTCAGACGAATTGTAATTTGAAATTCTTTTTGGAAACCATGGATGCCGCGTCCTCTGGACTAAAGAGGAGAGAGACTATCCGGCTTGTTATCACCGCTCAGTTCAAAAGCTTGCATCTCTGATGGTATGGGGGTGCATTAGTGCCTATGGAATGGGCAGCTTGCACATCTGGAAAGGCACCATCAATGCTTAAATGTATATACAGGTTTTAGAGCAACATAAGCTTCCATCCAGACTACGTCTTTTTCAGGGAAGGCCTTGCATATTTCCGCAAGACAATGCTAAACCACGTACTGCATCTATTACAGCAGCAGGGCTTCGTAGTAGAAGAGTCCGGGTGCTGAACTGGCCTGCCTGCAGTCCAGACCTTTCACCAATTGAAAACATTTGGCGCATCATGAAACGAAAAATATGACACAGAAGACCCAGGACTGTTGAGCAGCTAGAATCCTTTTTCAGACACGAATGGGACAACATTCCTCTCACAAAACTCCAGCAACTGGTCTCCTCAGCTCCCAGACGTATACGGACTGTTGTTAAAAGAAGAGGGGATGCTACACAGTGGTAAACATGGCCCTGTCCCAAATTTTTGGAGACGTGTTGCTGTCATCAAATTCAAAATTACCTTATTTTTTCCTTAAAACGGTACATTTCCTCAGTTTAAACATTTGATATGTTTTCTATGTTCTATTGTGAATAACATATGTGTTTATGAGGTTTGCAAATCATTGCATTCTGTCTTTATTTACATTTTACACAGCGTTCCAACTTTTTTGGAATTGGGGTTGTAGATTAGCATATTGAAAGTGACTCCATCACTGAAAGTCCTTCACGTACCTGAGCACAGAGAACATCTTGGCCATCTTGCCGATGGCACGGATCTTGTTCCTAATCACCTCTTTCCGTGCAGCTGCTGCGTTGGCTGTGGGCGGACATAAGATTTCAGACTATATTGCCACAGGGAAAGTCATTTAAATGCAAGGTTTGCTGGGAGCAAGAACACTATGCGATCTTCTTAAGAACACTGTGAGCTCGTGGTTTGCAAGGAGGATTCTGAACACATCGCTTTAGAAGACAAAGCCTGCAATGGGAATAGGAGAAAATAGATAAGGCAGTGTGCAGAATATAATGACAGTGCCTTACCATCAAAGATCTCATCTCCATCGTTCATTAGCTCATCATCGGAGCAGATGCTCAACACATTCACCAGCATCTCTGTGACTGCAGGGGAGAGTTTATGCATGATCCTTAGAGGGGTCATATATTTCATCAGTGTTTTCCATTTGAATGTCAATGCTGTATATGGCTGAGAGAGAAGAGTTACCTTTCTCTCCCACGAAGGGCAGAGACCAGGTGAAGACATCCATGAAGTTTGGCAGCCAGTAGGGGTGGGGGGAGCAGTTAAACTGTCGAATGTTCATCACGTTGTTCTCGTACTTCAGGACAGCCGCTGATATGGGAACATATAAATACACACATGTGTGCAAATACCCACATTTACAAATTGACAAAAGTTTACAGTCCAAAACATAATGCAAAATCAACAATGATTTGTTCATTATTCATTGATGATTAGCAAGAGAACAGGTCTCTTAAAATGAGCACCTGTCAAATGCGGTACTGAGGGGGGCTACTGAGTAGCACAACAAGTGTTTCAAGTACGACTCCTGACCATGCCAAAGGTTGTCTGTGTTGCCTCTCTCCCCCTTCAATTACAGTGACCATATCCAATCATGTCCATCCTTTTCCATACTGCTTATCCTACACAGGGTCACGGGGAGCCTGGAGCCTATCCCAGGGAACTTGGGGTACAAGACAGGGGACACCCTGGATGTGGTGTCACACACCATGGACAATTCGGAAATGCCAATCAGCCCACAATGCATGACTTTGGATTGGGGAGGAAACCAGAATACCCAGAAGAAACCCCACGGGGAGTACATGCAAACTTTACGCAGAGGCGGTATTTGAACCCCCAATCCTGGTGGTGCGAGAAAACCACTAAACCACCATTCGCCCTCTGTGAGCATATATAGTAGATATCAGTATAGATGTGGAAGAGGGCAGATAGCGCTTTCTTCTGAGTGTGTTACAATGCACTGTGATGCAGCAACAGTTCAAAAAATATATGACTGCCAGCTTCACGTGTCTCAGAAGTAGCATGTGTAAGCCTTCACCATTCTCCTGCCACTTAGTCAGATATGTAAATAGTCACTCCTATATGGTCTATTCATTCTCACTTCATGGATCTTCAGCTGAGCCAAATGTGCTGACATACAGTATAGTTGATATGAAAAGACCAGAGAGGAAGACCAAGGAGTAAAAACTTTTGGACCAATGACAGAAATGAAAGTGGTGCTTGGTTCAAGTGTAATGGTGGCACAGTTGATAGTGTTGTCACCACTTCACCATGCTCCAGGGTTCCCAGTTCAATCCTAAGCTCAGGTTACTCTTTGAGTGGAGTTTCATATGTTAACCCCCTGTCCACCGAACATTAGCTCCTGGCCTGTCTCTGCATGATTTTATGCAGTATGCTGCTGCCAGATGATTGGTTGATTGTATAATTGCATGAATGGCAGGTGTACAAGTGTTCCTGTGTCTATATAACTGTAGATAAATACATACCTTGAATGATACATAAAGAATATATTAAGATTTGACCCACACATGGCTGCAAAGCTATTTAAGTTTAGAGAAAAAAAAATTCCTGTTATGTGAATTGTTTACATTTATTAACACTGAGTACAGTAGTATGTTTACGTTTCTTCTCTTGTGTGTGTTGTATTCTAAGAAATATCCACTAGATGGCCCCTTCTGAAACCTGAGCTGCTGACCCTGTTCCATCAGGAGAAATAAAGCCACATGGATGGAGTCAGTGAAGCTGACAGTCTCTCCCACCCACACATCTCCTCCATCCTACTCTGTTTATTATAGATAACACTTCATGCACACGCATACAACACATCGACTGCAGTCAGATTTGTCAATATGCGGCAGACTACTTGCTCTTACTTAGTGTTGTCAGTACATTATGGAGTGAAGAATATAATATCTTGGACATGAATGCCAGGTCTACCCACCTTTGTTGTTGTAAACATCAAGGTAGTTTGGTGCAGAAAAGATGGTGATTAGTGATGGGAAGCCAGTGGTCTGGCTCTTCCTGTACATTCGGTATCTGTGAGAAAACAACCACACCAACACACACATACAGATAGAGGAACAAGAAGGGGGACGGGGGGAACGGGACGGGACTAGTCATCAAATGAATATCACTATAAATTGAAGTAGTGTGTGTGTGTGTGTGTGTGTGTAAGAGAGAGAGAGAGAGAGACAGAGTGTGTCTGCATACATACCCTGCATCTTGTGCTTCATGTGCTCGGATGACTGATAGCAAATTATTATTCTGTAGGAACTCGCATACCGCTGGATAACTGTGAGGCAGAAAGAGCGAGAGAGAAAGAGAGAAAGAGCATGTGTGTAGTTTAGGCTGCAATCAGCAGGGGCACTGTAACATGTAGACAAGTTTCCAGTAGGGGTCTGAAAACACTGGACAAACCCAGAGGTAGAAATGTCAGCACTGTCAGCATGAACTGCAAATTCTGGCTTTGACAGTTCCCTCAACCTTAGCTACATTACTCGAGGTTATAACTGCTCTCAACTAGAAATCTGCGCTGGAATTATTTTTTAAAATTCCGTTTGCACAGTTATTATTTTTTGTTTGTACTTGCCCACAATATTTTCTAATGATTTTATTTATTTATTAATTTAAAAAAAAAAATTAAAGTCCATTGAACATGAATCCATTTCAAGACGTTTTCTGTGGTGACTTGGACTTATTGGACTTTGCACGTGGACTTGTCTCTGTCTTGGGCATTGGTCTCACTAAACATGGTCTTGGTCTTGACCAAGAGTTTGAAACAAATAATATTTGTGTTGTCTTGGGTCTACTAACACAACTGTATGCCTATATCTATTTTCCAGAATGATTCTGTAGGATTTGAGGTAATTATCAAGAGAATTTGTAAATTTGGTCAAGCATACATAAAACGGAAGTAAAGGATTTGATGGTTTTCGGTCTTGATCTTGACTTGGTCTCACATTCATTTGAACTTGATAATGACTTAATACTTGGTCTTGACTCAATCATGGCTAGTCCTGGTTTTGGACTTGACAATGGCGGTCTATCTATTTCCCAAAATATAAACAAATTTGTAGCCTAATTTAAGCAAATGTTGCATCTCCCATATATATATATATATATATATATATATATATATATATATATATATATATATATATATATATATATATATATATATATATATATATATATATATATATATATATATATATATAGATAGATATAGATATATATATGTGTGTGTGTGTGTGTGTGTGTGTGTGTGTGTGTGTGTGTGTGACACATTTTCTCAATATCATATTATTATTATTATTATTATTATTATTATTATTATTATTATTATTATTGTATCTCATTATATCCATATTATATCTGAATACCATCATATCGTTACCATATTAATGTTTATAATTTCATGCCACTGTGTGGGCTGCAGGGGTGCCCTGTACTAGGATTTAGAGATGTTTCAATATGATGTTGCTCAATATAATCTCTCACCGATTCTTCAGTCGATAATCTCACATGGATACTGTATACTTGTACCTAAGAACCAGTGCTGTAATCATAAAGATTATTGCACTCATAGTAAACAGTAGTAGTCGTTCTGTTTGACTTTGTAGTATACAACTGTGGAAGATTTAAATTCTTCCACCAAACAAACTGACTCTTTGCTGCACATGATTGTTGTAGTCAGGCAAAAGGAAGAAAATCAAACCCATAGATGAGAACGTGTGTAAAACACTGGATAGTGTTCATTTTATTTTGTGCTTAGGATATATAGAGAGTGTTTTTGCAAAAACCAAGCATAAACTAATGACTGAATGATTTTGCTAGCTAGCATCACATGTAGTCATTAAGTCTTTAATTTATTGAATTAGTGACAGTAGAAACAAAATTCCCAACCAAATTGTTAGGAATATCAACATTTACCTCAGAAGTGCTGGTGAAATTCTAAAAAATGCACTCAGGTTGATTACAGTTTAGTACTCTAATTAGCATTTATTAGCACTGAAAGGAAACCAAAATTCTGTAGTTTCCACCATATTGGAAAAATATAAACATTGTCTCCCAACTTGGCAAAATGGCAGCTATGAGAAGATTTTGTCTTCAGAAATCATGAATACCACAAGAGGAATCTTCTTTAAACACAGTGAACACATCCAGTAGCATATGACACAAGCACAGAGGCAACACACAAATAATTACACATATGCTGACAGTTATATTACAGCTTAATGCTTGAAATAGTCTTCAGACACACACACACACACACACACACACACACACACACACACACATACAAACACACAGCTACATATACACTCGCACAGTACACCCTGTAAAATGCTCACATACTGTTCACTAATTATTATGAAGTGTACTAGGTGAGGTATGTTTTTGGGTTAAACGGCAAGTTTTTACGGCTCCACATAATAAACCGTGGGGCTCGCCATGAACAGAGCACATAATTCCGCCCTGTCAAGCGCTAATGGAGCGCGCAGTATGATCTAATGGAGAGGAGCTCATCCTGTGACTCGCATATTGCCTACAGCTAGCTTTCCTTCTCGGTGTGTGAGCGAGAGACTCAGCAGCATGGTGAGAAGCAGGTTGTACACCAGGAAGCGAGCGTGAAACAGTCCTTTCTCTCACTCCGCTCTGAGCTACAGCATCTGTTAACGAGCGGCAAGCCCATTGCGATACTACTGCTATCCTCTACAAATCAGTGCTTCCTCTGTCTCTGTCTCTTTCTCACTCTCAGTCTTACTCTCTCGATCCAATTTGGGCAAGAGGAGTGGGTCGTCATGGCAACACCACACTGCAAAGCCCCTGGGGATTGTGGGATAGATCGCAGAGCTGTGTTGACGCTGCTTCTGGCCGCAGTGTGGGCCTCGCTCTCTTTCCCTCCCTTCCTCTGCTCTTTCTTTTCTTCTTTAGCAATCCCTCTCTCTCCCTCTCTCTCTCTCTCTCTCTCACACACACACATTATACGCTACTGCTGACTAAAGCATTATTCAGGAGATTTGGTGTTGAGGTGCATACTCATCTTCCTTCAGTTTCAGCTCAAAGATGTCTTTCTACAAACTCACATATCTGTGGTGCAGAAAACCTCCACAGGAATCCTAAGCACTGCACAGATCAATGAAATGATCAAATATAAATACCATACAGCTGCGGTAAGGTGCCACTCTGTGTGAGTCCTGTGACACAACGCAATAAAAACATCTATATAGCATAACGAGTTGCCAAATTTGAAACCGAAAGCATACTAAGACTACAAAAAAGGTCATTGATATATATTAGAGACCTAATATGTGTATCTCCTTAACCTTCTCCTCTATTCTCTGTTCACCAATGCATACCTGCATACCTGTTCATGGCTTGAACTCCATAATCATGTTTGCAGATGAAACCATGGATGTAGGCCTAATCAGCGACAATGATGACGGCCTATAGAGAGGAGGTCGAGCACCTGGCAGTGTGGTGTGCTGACAACAACCTGTCCCTCAACACCCAGAAGACCAAGCAGCTCACTGTGGACTACTGGGACTACTGGTGGACCAAAAGGAGCCACATGCACACCCTTATCTACATCAATGGGGTGGAGGTAGAGTGGGTAGCCGGCTTTAAGCTCCTGGGTATTCACATCTGCGAGGAACTCACCTGGGCCATCAACTCCTCGACCCTGATCAAGAAAACGCATCAGCATCTTTACTTCCTGAAGAGACTGAGGAAATGTACTCAGATACTAGTACGCTTCTATTGCTTTACCTTCAAGAGCATATTGACGAACTGCATCTCAGTGTGGTACAGCAGCCGCTCAGTATCTGACCAGAAGGCCTCTAGCGGGTGGTGAAAACCATCCAACACATCACTGGTTCCCAGCTACCCTCCATAGCAGATATCTATCACAGATGTTGTCTACAGAGGGTGAAGACATCATCCAGGATATCTCTCACCCCAACCACAGACTGCTCACTCTTCTCCCATCCGGGAAGAGCTTCAGAAGCCTCCGCTGCCTTAACAGCAGGCTAAGGAATAGCTTCTTCCCTTCGGCAATCAACATACTGAACTCCTCACAACCCTGTTAATCCCCCATCCTCCAACCCCCACATTGCGGTTTGCACTCGGATCAACTTACCCCATTGCACAGTTTGCACATGCACATCCCTACTTCTGCACATGGACTAACCTTAATCTGTTTGCACAGTACTACCTCCATTCCATTTTGCTCCTTTGGTCACTGCACTGTACTGTCTTCATTATTGTAATCCATGTCTCCAGACTCATTTACACACATCCTGCCATTTGCACTGCTGTTTTTATCCCCATGCCTTATATTCCATGCACTGTTGATAAAATGCCATTTGCACTTTATTGCCACGCTACCTCATTGTCTCTTTGCACTTTACACCAATGCGACTTGCTGTTTTGCACCTCTGGCTAAATGCTAACTGCATTTCGTTGGCTTTGTACTTGTACTCAGCTCAATGACAGCAAAGCTGAATCTAATCTAATCTAAACATTTTAATTTCTTCTCTCAGTGCAGTAAAATTTGTCAAATTATTGTTAGGAAATGGGTCATACTATACAGATGCACTAGATAGGAATAAGGTTTGAATAATGATGTAATGTTTTTTAAATATAAGGCTTTTGTATCTATATATTTATTATATTCACTATAATCTATTTTGACAACATTGACGGTATTATCAGTACTTATGTTGTTTATTATTAACTTATAACTTATAAGTTTTTAATTAATCAGAGGAGCATGTACCTGATAGTTAATGTACGTTTTACACCAGTTGTTACATTTTTCTTCCTTTTCTTTGTAGGAAATTTTGTAAATATTGAATCTGATGAAATCTAATAATGGTAATGCTTTTTTGGTAATTTTGTTAGCAAAATTAAATATAAAAATACATACCGTATATCTTGATATTCAAGAAACATGATATATTATGCAATATTTCCAAAGATAAAATGACTGTGCACTTATAAACTGAACAGCTTCTTTCCCTTCGCATTAACTGTTATAAATGAGCATCCTTTCCACATCCGTCCTCTGAGATCAGTCACAGTGGGAAATAACCAAATACACAATGATACAATAACCTATATAAACATACCATTAATGAGCCTGTAATTTTATACTGCTACAGACAGAGCAAACATTAGCAACTGCACCATATGTTTTATAAGTGGAAAATTATATAATCTTTTAAGCAAATAAAACTGTGAAGAGGAAATATAATAATTTAATCATAAACTGGGGAAATTGGTAACCAAATCAGAAACATTTGTTTAATCACTAAATCTTAGCATGATTTGATCATTTATAATGCTTCCTGGGGTCAACATCTTCACACAGGATTGTATTTTTTCACCTTCTATTTGATTAAAATAAAAATAAATAAATAAAATAAAATAAAAAAAACCCTGATTCTTATTATAGGTGACTGTGCACACCCTGGTTTTTGCAAACTGTAGAATATTCAGATAATCAGATTTAGATATCCCACATTTCGATTTAGAAATTGCAGATGCTATATTTTTCATATAAACTTGCAACAGTATGAGAATATAAATAAAGATGCGCTATAAAAATGTAAAATCGGTAGTTTCTGTTGACGGTTTATGGACTGATTTCTCTAAGTCTGTGTGTGTTAGTGGGATGTGAGAGATTTCGAGAGTATTTTCAGTGGTTGGCCCCCTAATGCTGCAGTTATCAAAGGGTGGTCCACACTCCACCAAGGGTCTATTACTTATAGCCAGGGGGTCCAAGAGTTTTTTATTTATTTATTTATTTATTTTACTAACTTACTTACTTACTTACTTATTTACTTACTTGCTTACTTTACAGTGGTCAAGATCACAATCAACTGCAATCAAATTTGCTATTGTTATTATAGTTATTAAACAATTATGTATTGTAAAATATGGTGTACAGCTAATTTGTTGAGTGAACCCAAAAAAATTTAGCTTTTTGTTCAATTTAGGTCTGCCCACCCAAATGCAAGATAATAATATTGCATAATACGTGAAACCAGTCCTAGAATTTCACAAAATTGGTACTCAGTGGAGTCTGAGCCACAATAATTATTAAGAACATTTTTAGATAAAGAGTATACCACATGCCAATCAATATTTGTGGGGCAGAGCTTAATCTACTCAAACAGCTTTAACTCATGACTTGATTCCATGAATTTGCATGAAACCTGAAAGGCATGCTCAGGACAAGATATTGATGAGCATGGGCATGGTGGCTTCCAGGGTTGGGGGTTTGATTCCCACCTCTGCCCTGTGTGTGTGGATTTGCCTGCCCTCCCTGTGCTTTGGGGGTTTCCTCCGAGTACTCTGGTTTCCTCCCCCAGTCCAGGCTGTCCCCTGGGATAGGTTCCAGGCTCACAGGGGGTAGGGTTAAGCTCAAATATCTGTTTCTCAGGAACCATCTGATCAAGAATAATTTGGTGTACCATGTCACTGTACTAATATATAATTTACTATGTAATGATGACTGGATGTGTTGACTGGATCTCGGGGTCTCTTGGACCCCATTCATATTTTAATGATTGTAGTATAAGCCTAAGTGACTGAACACTTGAACTGAATGGAATTCATCTATAGCTCAATGAAACGTGTATAAATAATATCTACCTGAATCGCAATAATATTTTTGGAATAGTGCTTTTTATATGCTTTTTAAATGTTTTGAATCTACATTTTAACACTGTATAACTTGTATTGTTTAGTGGGTAGAAATCACAAGGATGAAAAGTTTATAACTCCTATAAATAAATATGACAGTATATACAGTATTTGCCTAATGTGTCTTATATTGGAAACATTAGATTAAGTTAATACAATTAATTTGTGGTTATTGGATGAATAAATCGTGATCATAAGGGAAACGTTTTCATACTGGAAATGGGTCCGATGAGACCCTGAGCCTTAATAAACATAAATGCAGTTGAAGACTCATGCTGACTCTTCATAACATGGTGAATAAGGAAGGAAGGAAAAACTGCTGCTGTGACTCTTACATAATAGACAAGATTAATGGAAATACACAGAGCATCATTTGTGCTTTAGAAGCAGTCTTGGGTGAGCATGAGAAGCATCACTACTGCGGCATGAAGAATGAGCACAACTCATGCACATGGACACATGGACCCCCCCACAAACACACACACACACACACACGCACACACACGCACACACACACACTGCAGACTGGTCACTCCCTGGAGCAGGGAAGAGACAGTAATGAAAGCAATGATTGTTTTGAGAGTGAGAGAATATTAGTCCAAATGGCTTCAAGACAGGCTTCGGCTCTGCATAGAAACCTAATGATGAATCAAGCACTGCAATTGATTGGCCCAAATCTGCTGCAGTTTTCTCCTGGCTCAGTGCTGCACTGATTCCTTCACTGTGTCTCACCCACATCCAAATCTTCAATACGAGGGACAGAGGCATGGTTCAAAACCGCAGAGGATGTATGGTGTGTGTGTACACTGCATGTGTACTCTAAGTCTGTGTACGCATGTTTGTATATGCAGCACTTGAGGTGATGGTGGTAATGGGTTTCATTGTGTGTGTGTGTGTGTGTGTGTGAGAGAGAGAGAGAGAGAGAGAGAGAGAGAGAGAGAGAGAGAGAGAGAGAGAGAGAGAGAGAGAGAGAGAGAGAGAGAGAAGGAAATCTCCCCACCCTCAAGTAGTGCAATGTGGGAGGTCAATCATCTATCATGGCAGAGCAAGAAGAACAGCTCGGAGGCTTAAACACATACACACACACACACACACACACACACACACACACACACACACACACACACACACACACACACACACACACACACACCTTTCCGAGGGGTTGCAGTGTGTGAAATTGCATACTGGGTGTGTATAAAGAGTGTGGTACATAGGTCTACGCATGCTTTATGAGCCTGCATTGGACAGGCCACATGATTTTCCCTTAAAGCAGACAAATGTATAAAACATGAATGTGGGCACACTCACACCCACACAGAGGCTCTAATGTGTCCTACAGGGGGGTAATGCAGAATGTGATGTGATCTCCTGCAGTGTGAGAGAGTGTGTGGGTGTATGGATGTGCATATAAAGATATTAGGACTGTCACAATTCTAACTATAATCACGTCAAAGATATAGTTAATATATAAATGTGTTTTGATATTAATGAGCCTATAATAGATAGACAGACAGACAGACAGATACATACATGCATACATACTAGAGATGCACCGATTGCAATTTTTTTGGCCGATTCCGATTTCCGATATTTTTTGTAAGTGTGACCTGCCGATACCGATTTTTGCCGATTCCGATTTTCATTCTAAGAACTATAATTGACAGCATATACAAACAAAAATCTACTTTTCTTCAATGCAAAATTTTATTTTCATAATAAAAGAATTATTAAACATTACATGATCATCTCATGTATGCATGTAAAGCCTGGTTATATTTCTGTTGCTCTTTACCCTATTTTATTTACGTTCAGTAACGCAGTTGTTAGTGGAGTGTTTTGCAAACTGCCCCATGTGTGCGGGGGATCGACAATGCTGATAATAAACCACTGTGAAATATCAGATACGTGAGTTTTGCTTACACCTGGCTACAATCATTCAGGCAAGTTATCCGGCCTCTCTGGATATAATCATTACACAAGACACCTTTTCTTTGTTGCCAACATATGTATACTTAAGCATTAATGGCAAGTTTTTCTTCACAAACAGAAGCGTCTCTGCCTTGTCACCTGATAATCGGTTTCTCCTTTCATCTATCACATGTCCAGCCAAGCTAAACAAGCGATCACTTTCAACGCTTGTACATGGAGCAGAGAGGTATAGGCTCGGGCAAGTGGAGCAAGCGCAGGGAAACGATCTTTGTTGATCCTCCAGTAGGTCAATGGGTTTTCGCGTTTTTGCCTACGACATGTTTACATGCAGCTGTGAGCCTGGCTGTGACGTTATTGCCTGTGCCGCTGGCAACAACACGGACCGGCTCGGAATCGGAAAGACGTGAGACTGACCGGCCGGTCACCGGTCCGGGCCGAGCATGCGGAAAATCGGCCGATTCCGGCCCCTGGCCGGTCGATCGGTGCATCTCTAATACATACAGTACATACATAGATGTATTTATTGATCCCCAAGTGAAATTTGGAAGAGCACAAAACACACATTAGCAGACTGTGAGTTTGTATCTCACTAATCATGGAGGATGAAAATCATGACACTGTCTACTGCTATATACAACACAATTTCTACTGTTTCAAAAAAAGCCATTTGAGATTCAGGCACAGAAAAAGTGTGAATCCAATAAGTGACTATGAAATGTATAATTATTATTACATCTAATCTCTCATTTAGCACACATTTTTTCTTCATTGTTACGTTTAATCTGAAAATGTATACATAACTTAAAAATAATGTGAAAATAAGTAGTGAAACGCATTTATTCAGTCCATTTTTTGGAGAAAAAAAAGGTTCCACTAGACTTACGCCAGGTGTCTAAAAATGGAGCATTGGATCGTAAACAACAAATTGTTTCCGCCTTTGAATACATAAATAAATCAAATTGCATTTAAATTAAGAATAAAACATGCCAGGGGGTGCTGTTGATTATTTTCCAATAACAGCACATCATACAATGTTTTATTCCTTTTATATTACAATTATTAATTAATTAATGACACATAATACATTTTAACTGTTTATAGTTACTTTTAATGCTACGGAACTTCCACAAGACAAATCAGTTCCTGTTATCACTTACATTATGGCAGCTATAAACTGTCATTCTCTCACTAGCCTTTCTTTTTTCCTCTCTCGTGAAGTTAAAAAAAACAAAAAACAAAACAAAACAAAAAAACACCATGTCATGCACATTAATCTATCCTGAATACTCCCGTGGTCGAAAACGTACCGAATGTTACAAAGTGCTGGTACTATACTTCCATAAATGTTCAATAAACAGCTTTTTACCAAAAGCTTTACCATATCAGTGATTATACATTTTTCTTTTTTTAATCAGTTTATTTTCAGCCTTAAATTATGCGCAGTGTCCAGCATACAAGCTGAGAATTAGCTGTTACTATAGAAACTATAACATATTATAACCAGAGCATTAATATAAGCTTGTGCTTTGAATTATAACCTGCACTACTGTTAGAGCAGCTGTTATAGAAAATTAATCAACACCTTCTGACCAATCAGATTGGAGAATTCAACAGCGCCATGGTATAAATATAAATAATTTGCTTGACTCCCATGATGACCATCTCACGGCTCTTGAACTAACTGCCTAAACACACAAAGCTTTCATTTTAAAAATGATAGTCCCTTTCCTCCAGCATACACACAAGCATACAAACAAACACTCAAACACCTCACAGACACATACATGCCCGCCATTGTTCCATCAGATTTTCAGCGGAGAGTGTGAAATATTCACGGCCTGGTGGTATGTGTGGGAAGAGCAGAGAGAGAGAGAGAGCTGAGAGAGAGAGAGAGAGAGAGAGAGAGATGAGAGAGAGCTGAGAATGCTGTCAGCTTGCAGAACCTGGACAGACTGCATGGCTGATCTATTTCTCTCTCTCTCTCTCTCTCTCTCTCTCTCAATTCAGCAAACTTTATTAATTGAAATTAGATAGAAATATAAATTAAACGTTAATAAAAAATAATAGCAATCTTAAAGAAGTAATTCTCTCTCTATCTCTCTCTCTCTCACATACACACACACACACACACATACATACATACACACACACACACACACACACACACACACACACACACACACACACACACACACACGAAAGCAGAATGTTTACGACGCCAGAAGATAAAACCGAGGGTGTTTAACAAAAGCATGTTTTTATGACCTAAAATGAGAAATGTGTTGTTTGATGGTTGTGTTCCAGGACTCCTACCTGTAGAAGTAGGAACAGCCTCTGACTGTGTTATGGCTGAAGTACTCCTGGCTCTTCTCATTGCCAAAGTCCTCCAGGGGGTCTGACCACAGGAGATCGCACATGGGTCCGAATGCCGGGGGCTCCTTAAACCGATCCAACTAGGCCACACAAACACATATAGTAAAGTAACACATTAAATATACATACACACATTGCCCACTTCCCCCAGATTGTAAAAGAAGTGGAAGTGAAAGAAGGCAGCACCTTCTTTATGTCATCTAAAGTGTGTATTTCTGGGGACAGGCCACCGTGAACACACAGGAACTGCTGGTTCATGAGAGCAGCCAGGGGAAGGCAGTCAAATGCATCCATACAGGAGTCATACACCTGCTCTGAATACTTGATTTTACCTGAGAGAAAACAGTGGCACAGAGGGATCAGTGTGAGACATTTCACCCATATGGAATAGTCAGTTTCTAACATATCTAATATGCACTCACATACCACTTGAATAGGAACACCTGCTCATTCATGCAGTTTTCCAATCAGTCAATCATATGGTAGCGGTGCAATGGACGCAGATCCTGGTCAAGAGCTTCAGTTAATAATCACATCAGAAATCAGAATGGGGGGAAATGTGATCTCATTGACTTTGACTATGGAATGTTTGTTAGTACCAGATGGGCTGGTTTGAGTATTTCAGACATTTGTGCACAAAATCTCTAGAATTTACATAGAATGGGGCAAAGAAAAATCCCCAAAAAACATCCAGTTACTGGCAGATATATGTTCAGAAATGAGAGAGGTCAGAGAAGAATGGCCAGGCTGGTCCGAGCTGAGAGGAAGGCTACAGTAACTCAAATAACCACTCTTTACAATTGTGGTAAGCAGAAAAACATCTCAATGCTGCCACATGATTGGCATGAATGAGCAGGGGTTCCTGTTTAAGCGGCCGGAGAGTGATCCTGTCATGTGTTGAGAGTTTGTATGTTTGCCATTCAGAAACACCCAGAATACATGTTCCTGTTTGTTCATGTATGCTCATTCTTGTGTGGTACCTACTGTAGAGCTAGCCGGCCAAGAAAAACAGACAGACAGATAGACAGTCAGACAGAAAGAAAAAAAGAAAGCCTTGACTGTGATTAGCACAAATAAATTATTTTAGTGGCATGTCCTACTGAATCACGTTCAGTTATTTTTGTTGCATAACTTATTGAATCATGTTACCATTATAATTAACACTTAAGGAAAATCCACAAAAAAAAAGAGTAAAATACCCATATGTAGTCTTAATCTTACTCAAATACAGAGGATACATTGTTTAGTGACTTGACAACAAGAACAAATTGAAATCCTTATCATTCTTTTGCGACTCTGTACGTTTCAGTTCTATTATTCTATCTAAAAGGTGTGCTGAGATGTGATTCTAAATAAATGGGTTTAAAAAAAACTAATAATACAACTGGCAAATATTGTGTACAATCAAAGCCTAATACGAAGTTTTGCTTTAAGTTTCATTAGAAAGTTATCCTCCTGTGATAACTTTATCTAGCCGGCGACTTTAACACAGATGGCGACATTGGGTATGTCTCAATCTGCTCACTAGTTCAGTAGTCAGGGCACTGATCAGGGAGTCGGCCATTTTAAGGGCTGTCTCAATCGCAAAATCCTTCCAGTGCACTGGAACATTCACTCCCTAAAAAAAATCCAACAATGCACCACAAAAGCCAGGGAGCATCGATGCTCACTATGTTCCCTTACTGGAAATGTACTCTCAGCTCAAAAAAAGATTTAAGTGTTTAATGAATTTAAAAAATCCACTAGCTAGCCTACGAACCTGCTTGAAGTACCATGACAGAAACGCATGTGATTAAGATAGCAAATTTATAAGACATATAATGTCAGAAAGATATCGGTCCTGCCTGTTGTTGATAAATGCCAGTGGTGACTTATTACAACGCAAGTATGTAGTCATGTCATCGGAAATTGAGTCATCAGTGTCCCAATGTGTAGTGAGCCAGGGTCCTTACCAGTGCCCAAACTCGTGTACACTAGTATATACTGATTCACGACTTAGGGAGCTAGGGAGCTGATTGAGACGCACCTATAGTTACCTCTATGGTTAACGCTAAACCATCACCTACATATAAATTAATGATATGTTGTAATATTTATAGCACAATGATCTTTAATTCTCAAGACTGATCAGAACTTTTATTTAGGTTTATATTTACATCCTCATTCAAATATGTAATTGTTTCCATAGTAACATTTACAGTGAGTTGTGTGATGGATGCTCTTAGACATAATTTAAAACTAATAATAAGTGGGTTAAAAACATATTTATTAGTTATTCAGGAAATAATTGATGTCATTTAAGGCTAACAATAAACTGTTTAAAAAATGTGTTGTTATTAAAAAAAAAAAAGCAAAATATATAATCGTTGATAGGATGGGGGTTTTCTATAAGGGGATGTTTATTTAACATTTAAAGAAGGAGTCTCCAGTGTCAGTGCTTTGTAAGTGTCAGTAGGTTTTCCACCACGGGAAGGTCTTCAGGTTA
Organism: Cranoglanis bouderius; assembly: GCA_023630585.1. NCBI lineage: Eukaryota > Metazoa > Chordata > Actinopteri > Siluriformes > Cranoglanididae > Cranoglanis > Cranoglanis bouderius. Next base: position 21,750,148 of record CM042541.1, read on the forward strand.
ATGTCTAAATGCTTAAAAAGTATGATGTGTCTGTTATTAAGCATAAAACTCTTTGGAAGATGCTGTTATAAGAAAATGATAAACCTTTGGATAGTAACAGCAACTCCACTTTGCGTCAGGCTGCATCATACCACACTGTCATTGATTATTTTCAACTGTTACCTCAGCTGTTTTTTATTTCTTACTTATTCACTGTTTTTGTGCACTGTATTGTGTTTTTTGTGATGTTCTAATGGTTCACTACAAATGTAATTATAAATCATCAGCAAACCATTAAAACCTTTGCCATTACCATTATTGGTCCTTAATGGTATTCACTAGACATAACATGGTCCCATCAGAACGCAACAAATTACCAGTAGAGACCCACAGGGACCATTACAGTTTCCATTAAAACAGGGTAGTGGTGGCTCAATGGTTAAGGCTCTGGGTTACTGATCAGAAGGTCTGGGTTCCAGACCCAGCACCACCAAGGGCTCTTGAGCAAGGTCCTTAACCCTCTCTGCTCCAGGGGTGCTGTACCATGGCTGACCCTGTGCTCTGACCCCAAGTTCCTAACCAGCTGGGATATGCAATGAAAAGAATTTCACTGTGCTGTAATGTATATGTCACAAATAAAGGCTTCTTCTTCTATTAGGGTTTCTATTGTTTTTTTTCAGCAAGGGTATGATGTTTTTGTGTACTGTTCTTACTAGGTGACTTGGCTAGACGATATTCTCTAGGAAAACATGTCTGTTCATCATACTCTTAGTATTGAGAAACAGCTGCTGATTTTTTAGTGTTCTTCCAGTTCAGTCTCTGGGTTGAACTTTTCTAGCCCTCCTGGGTATCTCCCTGCATTACAAACAAACAGAAGGAACACTGCCGCTAGTCTGGTAAAGGTCCTTCTCTGCGTGGGACGACGTGTGCGTTTCCTTTTTTTCATTAAATCTTAATTCGCTGCCTCTCAGAGGCATTTGTATCCATGGTGACAGGTCAGCAGAGTAGGTACAGAAATAGGTTGCCACCAACTCAGCACTTGCCCCCCCTTCACCTGTGTCTGTATTCTGTTGCTTGGCCTCATGGGATAGGTCTACTTGTGAGCATTATCTCATGTGTTTTGCAGCCTTCTCTCACAGTCAGCTGCTCCTCCCTTAAGAACAAAGCTATTTTCACCTGATGCACCTGATCGAACACTTCTCCTTACTAAACTCACATAAACGTATTATGTCTTATGTCCCAAACAGCACACTTATGGTTCCCTTCTGAGCCAATCTTCTCAAGTCTCGTATTTTTTTGGATTTTGTATGTGCCCTTAATATGGCAAACTCCTTATTACTTGTGGACAACAGTGATGTCTTACTCACTATAAGACAGGTGGAGGGAGTTAGAATTGACACAATCTAGTGAGTAATACACTATCTGGCCAAAAGTAAGTGGACACCTGACCATCACACCCATATGTGTTTGTTCAACATCCCATTTCAGATTTAGTCCCCCTATGCTGTTATAATAACCTCCACTCTTCTGGGAAGGCTTTCTGCTAGATTTTGGTGCATGGCTGTGGGGATTTGCTCATTCAGCCACAAGAGCATTAGTGAGGTCAGGCACTGATGTTGGGTGAGAAGGACTGGGGTGCAATCAGTGTTCCAGTTCATCCCAAAGGTGTTCAGTGGGGTTGAGGTCAGGGCTCTGTGCAGGCCACTCGAGTTCTCCCACTCCAACCTTGGGAAACCATGTATTCGTGGAGCTCGCTTTGTACACATTGCCATGCTGGAACAGGTTTGGGCCTCTTAGTTCCAGCGAACTGAAATTGTAATGCTACAGCATACAAAGTCATTCTAGACCAGAGGTGTCCAATCTTATCCGCAAAGGGCCGGTGTGGGTTCAGGTTTTCATTCTAACCAAGCAGAAGCATTACATAGAGTCAAGCAGAACATAGAGTCTATTGAAAGCCAAGATCAACTGGAATCAGGTGTGGCTCCTGCTTGATTGGAATGAAAACCTGCACCCAGACTGGCCCTTTACGGATAAGTTTGGCAACGATTTGGGGAAGAACCACATATGGGTGTGATGGTCAGGTGTCCACATACTTTTGGCCATGTGCTGTATATTAAAAGAAAAAAAAAATCCCAGACATTCAGGAGATGTCTATTTTTCTGCCTTTAAATATTTAACATGTCTTTTAAGGATGTACAAAAGACCATTGTGGTTGTATACAAGATGTCAGATTTAATATGGAATAAAAAAGCACATATCCAAACAGACATGGACCACTTTAAAATGAACCAGTAAGTAACCAGCAGATCAGTTTAAGTCAGGGCATGTTGTGTAACATTACTGAGTAAAATTCAGACTAGCATGTTATCTTGTCTGCTTTATAGATGCAGTTACAATCTTAGTATGAGATCTTAGCATCTTTGTATTTTATCGTTTAAATGCCAACTAAATATTATAGTTTACTGATTAGAGAGTTACATAAGTCAATCTTTCGTTTCTTTATACGGTTAGCTAGGTACCAATATGTTCACCAATAATTAGGGTTGCCAGTATGTGTGGCCGAATCCTCAGAAATCGTCTTCCCCAAAGTAATTATAGAAACTGAGTTTTAATTGATTTAAAATGTGTAATATTCCTTTAAACGTTACACTGCGTTTGGTACTGGTGTTAATTTAATTTAATTTTTTTAAGCTGTGTAATTTAAAAGAGGTGTACAGGGTTTCATGTTTCTGGGTTATTTATTTTGATGATTGGGCTGCTTTTGTCAGCCAACATTGTAGTATTTATATCTATGCAAAAAAGTAATAAGTACTAAACACATTGGGAAGTTGTTAGTTGTGTATTTAACACAGAAAATCACATTTAACACTCATGCTCTCTGGGCACTAATTAAGTGTTGAGAGGGCTCTAGTGTTTTCCTGACAAACACACACATAGTGCTAGTGTTAAAATAGTGTGCTAAACAATTTTGGAAATCGTGTCTCATGTCACTTAAGTAAACCCAAATGTTGAAACGTATTATACCACAGCGCTGTTGAAATCTCTGTTCTAATTGGTCAGAAGGTGTTGATAAAAGTCACTCTGACAATAGTGTAGGTCAGGGATGGGGAACTCATTTGGGGTAGGGGGCAACGTTGGCTAAAATATCACCTTAGGCTGGCCGAGAACAATCAGAACAGTTAAAATAGAACTTGACACTTATTTATTACCCAAAATGGAATTCTGAGGTAAATTTTCATATAACAGCCATAACAGGCAGGATTAGGCTAACACACAACTTGATGGATAAAACCGATACAAGACCAGACCTATGATTTCACCACATCACACTGAAATTGTAATTCAAACATACTTCATCCTCAATTTCAATGAAATTTTCATTTCAAGGAAAAGACCCTCTCTCTTTAACCCTCTCCTTCAGTTGACTGTCCAAGCTTTGTGTCAAGTCTGCGACTCTGTCGGCTACCGTTGTTCTCGACAAACTTATACTCTGCCGCTTTTCAGGGCACACCAGTTCAGCAGCTTACAATATGCATGTTTTAACGAATTCACCCTCAGAATAAGGGTTTTGATTTTGATGCGATTTCTTGAGCAATAATGTAACTGGCTTTCACAGCCGCATCGTTAATCTCCCGACTATGAGTGAAAACTGACTGTTGCTTTTTAAGTGCTGCAACCAACTCATTTACCTTCTCTGTCCGTGCCTAGCCAGTACACCAGTATACTGGCTGTACTTCTTCGCATGATTTGTATCGTAATGCAGTCGAATATTAAATTCATTGAGGACCGCCACTTGCTGGGAGCAAATCAAACAAATTGTTTGTTTATTTATTTCCCAAAAGAAATATTCTGTTGTCCATTTTTCTTGGAAAATACTGCATTCAGAATCCACCTTCCGCTTCTTTGAAAGAGACATTTTTCACATAACCAAGTTTTCACGTTACGTTGGAAATACCCAAAGATTACAAGTAACCATTAGAAACAGTAGGCACCTATAGCCTAAGAACGCCGACAAGAGGACCTCAAGTGGATATATAAGTAACTGCATCTGTGTGTGGATAATTCTTTACATTTCCATTACATTACTGCATTACATTTCCGTTACCTGGCCTGCGGGCCGCATGGAATCATCCGGTGGGGCCGTATGTTTTGCACCCCTCGTGTGGGTAATAAGACTAACAATAAAAATGAGCTATTTAATAACAACAACAACAACAAAACAAAAACGCATAATTGCTGATATAGCTAAGCTTTCCATATGGCGTTTATTTAACATTTACAGAATGAATCTCCAGTGTCAGACACGGTCTTCTGTCTATCTGACAAGGGAAAGTCTTCAGGACAGAGGTCTCTGCAGTTTCTTGGTAACATGACAAGCTGCGTTTTTTGCCAATTAATTTCAAGAGAAAAAAAAGAGGTTGGTAAGTGAATGACTGTTTATAGCTGCTATGATAGAAGTGATAACAGGAACTAACTTGTTTTGCAGATGTTCCACAACTATAAACTGATAAAACAAGGACATGCTCTTTAATCAATTAATCAATCAATTATTATTAATAATAATAATAATAATAATAATAATAATAATAATAATAATAATAAAATGTTAGTAAATTGCTGTGCTATAAGAGGTACAAAGCAGTCTGGGATGTGTTGTGCTTTGTGTTGGGCCACATCACACCATCTTGTCATGACAGAATGCCACATTGTGTTTTATTCCTTTCAGAATATATCTTTTTTTTTTTTTTAATCATGTCAACCTAACAAAAAAAAATCTCTGGGAATTTTTTTTTTTTTTTTTTTTTCAATTTTGGGAGACTAAGGCTAACTAAGGCTTCTCCGAGCTAATCCAGGAGTTAACGCAACCTTACCAATAATCTATGATGAACAACGCTTTTGAATTTGATAGTGGCCTGAATAAACCAGTCATTGTAATTTCTGCTTTGAGAGACATTTCCATAACTAAAACTCAGATGTGCTAAACAGAATTTGCTGGCGATGGCATGCTCAGAATTCGAGAACAAATTGCTTCCTCTCAAGTCCCTGAAGTAGAACATGCAGAATGGAGTGTTATGAGTGAAGACAGAAGCTCTCGTTCGGAGCGCTACATAATGCTGCGCAATGCTGCACGGGTAAGAGAACAAGTGGCAGAAAAGAAGATAAGGTGATTAAAACATGAATCCATACTTACATTCTTGTTTGAAGGTGAAATATTCTGTCAAATGTCTACATTCATGATTTCCTCTCAGTAAAAATAGCGTCTTTGGGTAGAGGATTTTCAGCGACCAAAGGTACAAAACACACTGCGGGCAGAAAGAGAGGTAGAGAATAAGTGTGACGCATTTGTGACAAATTACACCATTACATGCTATTACATACGGCGTCATCCTCTATAACTATAACACGTCCTAGCTGCTTACAGCTTAAAACTCAAATGATTATGGCTATTAATTCACTCCTATTACTGCAAGCAACAGGCAAATATTACCACAAATAATGAGTCTAATCGACTGATCAAATCACACCTAACACCAACTAGGATGTGCATTGTGTGTGTGTGTGTGTGTGTGTGTGTGTGTGTGAGTGTTTGTGTATATGTTTTTATATCTTGGTGGGGACCAAACGTTCCCACAAGGATAGGAAAATCTGACAGTTTTGACCTTCTGGGTCCTTATATTGACTGATTGATTGATTGACACCTGTAACACCTCCTCAATAACCAGTATAACGGCTAACCCTCACTAATGCATGTTAATCTACTTTGAAACCTTTTCATTACTACTTTTCCAGACAATACATCGATCTGGATTAGAAGACAAACCATTTTAAATCATGTCTTAAATGAACCCTTTATTCATGAGCTAAAATATTCGCTACAGTACTAAAGATAATCCCAGTGTCAGGCCTGGAAAATATATCTGTAAGTGCATCCTTATCAAATATATATTATGTTAAATGCTGACACCTCCACTATAATTAGCTCATGTTTGTTTAATTACTCTGGCTACAATAATGCTAGTGCAGCTATGAGATTTTCAGTGTCATGATAGTGTAAAGCTAAGAGTATGCTAATCATAAGGGGTTCTGTTTCATGAATGTTCAGTTGATTTGCGACACACTTCTGTGAATCATCCGTTCATTCATTCATCTCGTTCATGGATTGAGTCCATCCTGGGAACACTGGGCATGAAGTGGGAATCGCAGGGCACCATACACGCACTCATTCACAACTAGGGGCAGTTTAGAGTAGCAACATGTTTTTGAGGTGCTGGTGTTTGATATGTGTTTCCCCTCACCTCGATACTGAAATAACCCCGGTCCACGTAGTCTCCAAGGAAGAGGTATCGCGTTGTAGCAGGCGAGCCCCCTACCTCAAATAGCTTCATCAGATCAAAGAACTGCCCATGGATGTCCCCACACACTGGCACAGAAAGAGAGAGGAATAGAGAGAGAGAGAGAGACAGAGTGAATGAGAGAGTGAGTGAATTAGGGAATAGATCCTATTAATCTCTACCACCAGGAGAATCACTCCATAGAAACCTCTCGTGTACTCTGTTACAGTGTGTAGAGGTACTGCAGTCACTCCTGTTTCAGTCTGCTTATTGACTGCATAAATTTTAAAGCTGCAAAAGAGGGACAGATGTACAGAAAGATTTTGCTAATATAAAGCACCACTCTGTGCGTATGTGGGATCAACGGATTCATGCATCTGAGTGTGTTTATGACTGTGGGTGCAGGAGATCCTATGGCCAGATCTCTGTTGTCTTTCAGTTTGATGATTCTTTCCCTGAGGAGGAGGAAGTGAGAGAGAGAGAGAGAGAGAGAGAGAGAGAGAGAGAGAGAGAGAGAGAGAGAGAGAGATGCAAACTCCAGTTGCCATGGCGACGAATTTGATGAGGATAAATAATGAAATAAATGAGGAGTTTTCATTTCTCTTGCCTTTGCTCAGCGTTGGCATGGAGATGCTGCCTAAGCGTTTACCCATGAGGCCCATCAGCCAGATCATATATCGAATGTGGGTGTGGCCTCAGGACATATTAATGCATACAGTATTTACAAACATACAATATGACACCAAACACATATCCAACATACAATACAACTCATAGTATTCTTGTGTTATGTTTATCAACACAGGTATTCGGTAGCATTGAAGAACATGAATTCCTGGTTCACTCACTCTTCACAGCTTGTTCTACACACTTAATATTTCACTATTGAGCTACTATTGAGTACTGTGCAAACGTTTTAGGCGCCCTATTTTTTTAAAATTTTTTTTTAATTTTATGACTTGTACATTATCAAGTCAGTACAAAAACATTTTAGATTCCCAAACATTAGTTTTCTAGCACAAAATTAAATGTTACAGGAAAAATGTTTGTATGTCAGTAAAGAAAGCAGCATATTATGTAAGAGACACTTTTCAGACAAAAAACACAATGAAGGCTGCTGGGTTTTGCTGCAAAAATAAGAAGCAAGTGAGAAAGTCAAAGTCTCCAGAAGAACTGTGGCTGGTTCTGCAAGATGCTCAATAAAACTTACCAGCTCATTTCCTTATAAAACCGGTACAACAAATTGTACCGGAGACTACTGTTTTTATTTTTATTTTTTTGTCACACCAAATATTGACTTTGTTTCATTTACTACAGTTTACTGCTCTTTACGGTATTTTGTTTTAATGTAGAAACATTTAATTTCATTATTTTGAAGGCATCTTTGCATGTGCCTGAAACATTTGCACAGTACTGTACGTCCGAATGTTAACTAGCTAGCTAAGGTGCATTAGCCAGTGTTGTAAGCTAACTAGCTAAAAAAGACCATTTCTGACTTCAAACCAGAAAATGTTCCCCTTGAAGCTAAGAACAAGGAAACTGATGAGGAAAACATCTGATTTTAACCACGATATTTGTTTATTTTACCATATCCATATCAACTTGTCTGACGTAATTGGAAGGATTCTTACAATTCTGACCATCTATGAGACTGAGCACCTTGTGCCTTGTGTGAGGTGACCTACTGTAACTGCGTCAGTCTGCTTTAGATCTTTGACAAAACTGTGGTGCACAAGCCTGCATTTCACTTCCTCTGTCTTCACTGCCCTCCTTCGTCTCTTTCTCTCACACTCACACACAATCTCTCTCTCTCTCTCCCTCTCTCTCTCTCTCTCTCTTTCCCTCCCACTTGCCATCTCTGTCTCTGCTGATCTCCTCCGTTGTGGTCTTCACCCACTCAGGGCTCGGAGCAACAACGGTAACGCTTTGCAAAATGCTTCACAAAAACACAAACAGTGCCAGCCAACCCTTTCAGCCTTGCAAATGTTTGTGACCTCAAACACCGATACAGGTATGTATATTTTAAGCTCAACAAATTGACCGTGTGATCCTCTGCAGACGAATGGAGGCATTTTGTCACCACAATCTCTCAAGCAATACATTCAATACATCAATCGCTGAATCCATCAATCAGACAAACAAAGCATTTAGACCTGAATGGTCTACAGGGACGCAGCTGAAGTGAACATAAGCTGTGTTAAATGGACGGCAGGCTTATCTGTGTTGAGGTAACTGGAGCCATGGGCATTGAAAGCCTGAGTTGGGCCATTAGGATGAGCCATTAACACATTTTACAGTGACAAGCCCCTAGCAGCAATGTAGCAGTGAGACAGCCAAGTAGTTTTGTCCTGCCTTAGGGATATCTCAGAGACAGACAAAGAAAGACAGATAGAAATAGTGAGAGAGAAGCTATGATGGGTGGTCATGATATTATCTGGGAAAGAAATATCTATCATTATCTCGACAACGAATTTATACTTGTTGGGCAAAACGTTATATCATGAAATTATATCATATATATTTATAACCAAATATCGTAAACAGAAAAGTTGTAACCCTTTCATTTAAATAACAAGCAAAAAAAAACAACAAAAAAACACAAAACAGACATTCTACCATCTGTATTTTAATTGGACAATGTGTACTTAGTCTACCTACTTTTAGTATCTCCTCCTAGACATTTTTTTTTTTTTTTTTGGGGGGGGAGATGATAAAATAAATAATCTTTTATATAATATTTTAACATAAACATTGTAAGAATGTTAACAAGATTGGATTTTGCACGTTTCCTTCTCCAGTCCTTTGTTGTTGTTTTTTTCATGCACTGAAATTATGTGGTGTTGACTGGCACAGCACAGATCCTGCTCATCACTGTTCTTTTTTCATTCACACATTTTTATTCATTTTTAAAGAACCTATGCCAACATTTCATTTGGACAAAATTTTAAAAGACCTAATCCACTCAATTTTTACATGTTTAAACAAAATCAAAAAGAAATTTAATATATACCAAGAGGACATGGTGGGCAGTGTAGCTCTGTGGTTAAGATGTTGGGCTACTAATTGGAAGGTTGTGAATTCAAATCCCAGCACCGCCAAGCTGCCACTGTTGGGCTCTTGAGCAAGGCCCTTAATTGCTCAGATGTATAAATGAAATAAATGTAAGTCGCTCTGGATAAGAGTATCTGCCAAAATGCCATAAATGTAAACGGCTGCCACAGTAGTCAGGATGGCCGAGCAGTCTAAGGCGCTGCGTTCAGGTCGCAGTCTCCCCTGGAGGCGTAGGTTCAAATCCCACTTCTGACAGAGCTGAAGTATTTTGGGGCGGTGACAGCTCAGTGGTTAAGAAGTTGGGCTACTGATTGGAAGGTTGTGAGTTCAAATCCCAGCACCGCCAGGCTGCCACTGTTGGGCACTTGAGCAAGGCCCTTAACCCTCAACTGCTTCCTGGGCGCTGCAGCAAAAATGGCTGCCCACTGCTCTGGGTGTGTTCACGGTTTGTAGTGTGTGTGTTCACTACTCCTCTGGTTAAATGCAGAGGACAAATTCCAAGTATGGGTTACCATACATTGGCCATCACTTTCACATTTAGTGTCCTGGATTTTACATGTATGTAACATGTATGGTCAGAAACGTAAATGTTAAGATATTAATAGTGAGAAAATCAAAATTATACCAGTTCAGGTTCGGGGACAGAGAGGGGCAATGACAAAAACTTGCCTTCTTGCTTTTGGTTCTAATTTTATGTTGAGTCTGACTTATGTTTTGTATGGTATTCTTGTCACAGAATACACCCCAATTTTATGTTTAGCTTCTTGGAATTCTTTTTATTTGCTGATAAATTGTAAAAAAGAAACACATTTCTTTTAGAGACACATTTTGTTGGGAAAAAAACAAGGGGGTGCAGACTTTTAAGCACAGTATCTTTTTAGGCATTATTAAGTCGCATAGTTAGGATCAATATTTCTCATTATAAACACATAATTAGTTGAGAAAAAATAAGGTCTTATTTCGTAGGGATGTAACCGAATACAAGTACATTTTTTGGAGCAACAGATGTGCTCTAAACAGATACAAATACATAGGAATAGGAGGCACATAATTTTTTTAGAAAGCTTGCCAGAACATTTCATAGGGCATTTAGTTGAAACTGGCAACAAAATAGTCCCGTGAGCGGGAGGTTTTTACTCTTATACGGATGCTAGTGAGAGTTCATTAACATGAACATACAGCTTTCATTCATTCATCTTTAGTGATTGCCTGGTCAGGGTGGTTTAGTACACTGGCATCTCAACTTATTGGACATTTTCAAACAGTATAAACAAATTAATTATTTTATTGCCACAAGTCTGTTACGAGATTAGTCAGGACACGGTTGGGTTTCTGTATGTAGAATATCATGACTGTGTTTAGCTGCTGGTGAACAGTGCAATGGGATATTGGAGGGGTGTGAGCCCCTTGCTGGGCAAATAAAGTTTTTTTTCATAGTAAAACACCATATATAAACTGGCACAATAAAATCATAGCATTTAAAACTAGTATGCTCTGTAAAAAAAAAAAACAAAAAAAAAAACTACAAAGTTCTGAGTGTCTACTTTAATATGAGCCATTAACCACTACTGTGGAGTGTGACATCACAAATAATTTCAATGCTGAACATTGGCACCCCCAAACAGGCAGAAATTCCATTTTTTGCCCTCTGGTAAAAAGAGTTCAATTAGGCTACTGGTTTGTTTATATTTTGCAAAATTGACCAATTTAACTTTGGGAAAATAGAAAATATTAGATATTTAAAAAATGTAAAATATAATGATACAACCAAAAATTAGATTAAAAAAAAAATTGAACTGTGCAAACAGGATTAAAAAAAATGCACATGCACATCTCTAGCTGAGATCAATAATGAACTCGAGTGATGTAGCTGAGGTTGAGGAACTGCTGGCATTTCTATTTTTCCCCAGTGTTTCCCAGTGTTTCTGGAGGCAGAGTGGTATCCTAAAACCCCTTCTGATTTAGACCACGCCCCATTCAGTTTAAATCTGAATATAGATATGGATATTTGGAGCACTAAACAGATAGTACTAATGGCATTGTGTTACACCCCTAGTATCTTCTATCAGACAATACACAAAGCTCTCATATATACTGAAAATTAAAAAAAAAAAAAAAAAAGAAAAAAAAAGGGGTCTGTGGAGCTCTGTCTGGGTTGCCTGCATCCACACACCCACATACAGGAACTCGAGCTGATGAGTGACAGCAATGTGACAGGGTGCGGGTGGATAAGTGGACGCACTCCATCATCTACCTGCACTCTTTTCTAATCCCTCTCTCACTCTTTCAATGCTCTTTACAAGCAAGCATCTCCATATCCACTGATCGCTCAATTGCAGTCTATTTGCAACTGTAACTCCCTCTAACTGTTTTTGCATGTTTGGAATTTAAAGTAGACACCAAAGATGAAACCAAAAAGGTTTTTGGTTTTAATGTGTTCTAAAGAACTATTTCAGGAAGCTATTACACGGCATCAACCCTTCAAGGATTCTACACCGGCTGCGTGCAAAAGAAATACTATTAGGCAACAGTATGTCGAACAAAAACGCCCATTTTTTTGATTCATTTCATCTGTACCGACAGTTTTTTTTTTTTTTTTGTTAAATTGGTACAGCCGGAATGAGCAATAAGCAGGGCTTGTGAAGTGTGCTGTGTACCGTGAGGCTGATACGCTACTCCTGCTAGCATCTCCAAGTTCGCTATTTTTTTCCCTACCATCTCCCGCAGAGTTTGGGATTTTCTGAAGGCAACTTCAAAACCCTTCCAGCCAGGCATGACTCTGTTGCTTTCTGTCAGCCATGTTTTTTAAAGGCTTTGTAGATAGGAAAAGGTTTATATAATCCCTGCCCCTTATCCCTTGAAAAAAAAGGCAGTCACGTTGCATGATGAGTGCTATATAATGTATGGTGAAATCAAATGAACATAAGTGAGCAGGAAAGCAGGAAATGGGATCTGTTGTGAAGGGGATGCAGAGAGTAGCGCATTGTGAAACACCACATTGTCCACAAACATGTCAGTTTTTATATAAATATTGATGTACTGACTGTTAGAGTGAATTTAATAGCATGTGGTACTGTACAAGCTATTCTGTTTATTGTGACTAAGGGAATCGTATTTTTTTTTTTGTCAAATCACACATTAGACCATCATGATTTTTGTAATTTGACCATACTAAATGGACAGTAAGCAAAGAAGAAGTTGCTCCATGGTCACTAACTCTCTCTCCCCTTTGGGTTTAAACTGTGTAACAGTAAATGGGTGTGGTGGTTTACCCTCAAAAGAAAATAAAGAAAAACTAGTTCTATTATTTAAAGTTGAACTGCCTGTTAAATTACAGTAGTTACAACAAATCAGTATTTTCATGTGCAGAGCCCCTTAAAATATGCTTTCATACAATAAAGAAAGATAAAATACACCAGATGCAAAGGTTCTTCTTTTGATAAACTATAGAACCACTACTACATCTACTACTAAAAATTAGTTACATTTACATAGTATGGGGGGAAATCTCCTCAACCACCACCAGTGTATAGCATCTGCATGTAGTAGGATGATGTGACAGCAGCCATAGTTCTCCAGAACACCCACCAGCTATTGGTGGAGAGGAGAGATATAGCCAATGCAGGGATGGAGATTATTAGGGGGCCATGATAGACAAGGGCCAATTTCACCAGGACACCCCTACTCTTTACAAGAAGTAAACTGGGATTTTTAATGACCACAGAGAGTCAGGACCTCTGTTTAACATCTCATCTGAAAGACGATGCTCTTTTTACAGTATAGTGTCTCTGCCACTATACTGGGGCATTAGGACCCACGCAGAGAGAGCACCACTTGGCAGCCTCCCTAGTAACACTTCCAGCAGCAACCTTAGTTGTCCCCCAGGAGATCTCCCATCCAGGTACTGACCACACTCAACCCTACTTAGATTCAGTGGGAAACCAGGCGAGAACTGCAGGGTGATACGGCTCTGGCCTACTTTTCTGGCTCTGGCCTACTCTTCCGGCTCTGTACTACTACTACTACCGCCATGACCGTAACTAGCTATAAGGACACTCATAGCTGAGGTCTGGACCTTGGTAGTTTTGGAAGGCTTTTTCCCCCCTCCGGTTGCCAAATCCAATGTGGAAAAAGTGTCATGTTGATCATACAGTAGGCAGAATGTAGCCTACTATGTGAATGTTGTATCCCAATATTACCAGGTTGAAGAAAAATCAATTGTTTTAGTTTGAACAAACTTATGCAAAACAGGCATTATATTCTAGGAAAAAGATGCAACGGACAGAAATTAATAGTAAAGTGTGCATGTAAATTTTTTAGTGTCTACATTTGAACTAAAACAGATGAGCAGCAGCATTTTTCCTCAAGCGCCTATTGGCTACCATAAAACCCCATATATACATCAGTTTCTTCCATGGCTGGCTTGACCATGGTATGCTGCATTACCAGACTTCTTGTTCAGAGATATGCAACGTACATACACTATATGGCCAAAAGTATGTGGACTCCTGACCATCACATCTATATGAGCTTGTTGGACATCCCATTACAAAACCATGGGTATTAATATGGACCTGCCCCTGCCTTTTGGGATTATAACAGTCACCACTCTCTGTACAACATTCTGTACAAGATTTTGGAGTGTGTCTGTGGGAATTTGTGCCCATTCAGTCAAAAAAGCATTAGTGAGGTCAGGCACTTCCAGTTCATCCCAAAGCTGTTCAACTGGGTTGAGGTCAGGGCTCTGTGTAGGCCACTGGAGTTCCTCCTCACCAATCTCATCAAACCAGTCATGCTAGAACAGGAAAGGGACTTTTCCATAATGTTGTGACAACATTGAAAGCATACAGTTGTCTAAAATGTCTTTGTATGCCGTAACATTAACATTACCCCTTACCGATATTAAGGGGCCCAGACCCTGAAAGACAGCCCCAGACCATTATCCCTTCTCTACTACACCTTACTGTTGGCACTATGTATTCCGGTAGGTAGTGTTCTCTTGGCATATGCCAAACCCAGATTCGTCCATCAGACTGCCAGAAAACCAGATCTCCAGAGAACATGTCTCCACTGCTCCAGAGTCCAGTGGCAGTGTGCTTTACACCACTCCAGACAATGCTTGGGATTGCACATAGTGATCTCAGGCTCGTGTGCAGCAGCTTGGCCACGGACAACCATTTCACAAAGCTCCTGGCGCACAGTTCTTGTTTTGATGTTGCATCCAGAGGCAGTTTGGAACTCTGTAATGAGTAATGCAATAGAGAATAGGCAGTTCTTACGCTCTATGTGCTACAAACTCAGCAGCCCTGGTCTGTGAGTTTGTGTGGTCTACTGCTCGAATGTATGCACCTGTTAGCAATGGGTGTGGCTGAAACACCTGAACTCAATAATCAAGAGGGGTGTCCACATACGTTTGACGATATAATGTTTTATAGGCTTACATCCGTCACACTTATGATATAAATGTTTGAGCTTATGCATCAACGTTAATCTCATGGTTTTTTTAGACTACTCATAATATTACTAGCCAAATCAGCTTGCTAGCCACAGTAATATTAAAAATTAGGCTACAAGATGGATACAAATAAACACTTCATATTTGTTAGATTTTAAGTTAAAGTTCATTTAACCCTTTACTGCATGGTTTTGCCATATGGCAACAATTAATTTATTTCCAATTTTTTGATAGGTAATAATACAAAACTACTATTTTCCTATGTAACTGGAAAAAGTGGGCTTTAACTTTAACATAACAAAAAAAGTTAATTATGAACTGTTGTCCCGATGGGATGAACTCAATAAAATGAAATGTACAGAGAAGATTAAGGTATTTATGATAAGGCACTTCAATAGAACAATGTACAGTCAGTAATTAATTAACTATAAGACCATGAAAGTTACTCCAAATTAAGAAACACGCTGTTAGAAAAAAGAGTTCCTCAAGAGTTCTTTGTCTAGTTCATTGTTATTAGCTTCTTAAAGAGGTTCTACATGGAGCCTTCTCTGACATTCTGTTGTAAACCTCTGCAAAGAACCTTTCCAGGTTGTGTCTGAGAGTCAACAAAAGAACCCCTAAGGCTTTTAGATTGATCTTTCTTTTCTAAGACTGCACATACAGAAATGTGCAAAGGTCTAGGCACCATTTATTTTGTCTTTGATATTTTGTGCTTACGGATTTATATATACAGTGCCCTCCACTAATATTGGCACAGTTGGTAAATATGAGCAAAGAAGGCTGTGAAAAATTGTCTAAACCTAACCTTTTGATCTTTTGTTAAAAAAAAAAATTCACAAAAATACTCTACTCTCATGGATATCAATCAATTACAAACACAGGTTTATATATATATTTATATAAAAAATATTGTTACATATAGGTGTGCAACAATTATCGGCATCCCTATGAATTCATATGAGAAAAATATATTTGAAGTATATTCCCATTGATATTTTAGATTTTTTCTTTTTTACACCTGGGTGACTAGGAACAAAAAATTGTTCAACCATGAATTCCTGTTTCACAGGGGTATAAATATGAGGTAACACATAGGCCAAATTCCCTTAGTCATTCGTAACAATGGGTAAGACCAAGCAATATAGCTGTGATGTGCGGCAAAAGGTTGTTGAGCTTCACAAAATGGGAAGTGGCTATAAGAAAATAGCAAAAGCATTGAAAATGCCCATTGCCACTATCAGGGCAATAATTAAGAAGTTTCAGTCAACTGTAAATGTTATGAATCAACCTGGAATTGGATGTGTGTCTATATTGTCTCAACATACTGTGAAGAGGATGGTTCGAGTGGCCAAAAAATCTCCAAGGATCACAGCTGGAGAATTGCAGGAGCTAGTTGCATCTTTGAGTCAGAAAGTCTCCAAAACTCCAATCCGAAGTCACCTACATCACCACAAGTTGTTTGGAGGGGTTTCAAGAAAAAAACCTCTTCTCTCATCCAAAAACAGACTCAAGCATCTTCAGTTTTTTCATCCCAATTCAGGGATTGAGATTATTAGGGGGCCATGATAGAGTGACTAAAAGGGTGCCAACAATTGTTGCACACCTATATTTAACAAAGATAATTTTTTTTTGGATAAACCTGTGTTTTGTTTGCAATTGTTTGATATCCATGAGAGCAGAGTATTTTTGTGACTTTTTTGAACAAACGATCAAAAGGTTAAACAATAAAGACAATTTGTCACAGCCTTCTTTGCTCATATTTATGGGAATTTTCTTTGCTCATAAGGGTGCCAATATTAGTGGAGGGCACGGTAGTTCCACTCATACATTTAAACCTAATTTCTCATAGTTGATCTAATTAATGTCTTCAGAAGTATAGGATGGTTTGCTTGCGTAGCAGGAACACAGATCTCCGGCAGAAGTGTTGGTGACCACTGAAATAATTCCATCCATCAGTACTCATTTCTTAGTTCGTTCTGCTCTGATATCAGGTCGTTTATCTTCAACGAACCTATCCTTCTCTGCTGAACGCTGCTGTTTGGATTCATTCGATTTCAACTAATTCTTACAGTTGACAGCTCCACTGCTGCCCACAAGCTCACGAGTTTAATCTCTTCAGTGTCCTCCTCTTTTTTGCTTCCTTCCTGTCCAATAATCTCTCTTTCTTAGAGATGAATTTCAGGAGGGGTGAGAACTCTTAAAGCTTACCACTGTTTGGGCTGAATGTAAGAAGTTCAGTTTCAACTCACAGAGCTGCAAAAGGGACTTATGATGCATCAGTCCAGTGCTGAATATATTGAATTTATCAAGTCAATATTGTCCTAAATGGCTGGATTGACTTTCAGACCCACTGTTCATCACATGAATGTGGGCGCTATGACAATAAGTTATCAGTATTGCAATAAATTATGTCTCGATATACTCTTTAGCTCTTCTAGGAGACTGGCTCTCAGTATATTTTATTAAAATTAATAATAGTGACTATAGACACTTTTAACAATTATTTTTTAAAACAGTTATTTCCTCATGTTCCATCTTAGGCAGGGGTGGAAAAGTACAGAGAAACTGTATTTAAATAAAAGGATGGGTACTGTATTCTCCAACAATTGTGGACAGATCATCCAAGTTTAGTCTCAGCAGTGTTGACAAAGATGAGGTGAAAAGTCTTTGCTTGCGAAGGTGATAATAATGCCGGTGTTTCTATGGTAAATAATCTTTAAGACGTTAAGGCTCACCGGAAATCGTGGTTCCCTGCATCTAGGTACTTCTGTTTTTTGCGTGAAAAGGACCCGTTATCACAGTTGTGCACAGTTTTGTTTGCCATTGATTTGAATTTGATTGGATGTCTTCAAAAACAAACAAAGAAAACAAAACAAATTGAAGAAACTGACTGGCATAGCAGATGGGCAAGAAAAAAAACTCTAGTATTTGACACAGTATTTTGAAGGTCTAAATGAAAATGTAAGGAGGAAAAAATATGCTTTTTTTTCCTCTTGGAAATTTACTTGCATACGAGTACAAGTATTCAGTTTCAATAATACTTGAGTAAAGTACAAATCTTCCAGAGGTTCAGTAACAAGGCACATTTACTCAAATATTTTCCATCCATGGTCTTAAATAGGGTTTGAATTGAATTTAAAACATTATTGTATCCATAGGATTTTCAATGTAGCCCTACTGCACTCCACTACAGTACTCTCCAACCGTGAACAATGAAAAAATTAAATATTGCGGTGCACAAGAGTGTCATAATATATTTTGCCATATCACCCATCACTAATGACATCTGATAATTAATTTATTCATATTAAGAAGAATGACAGTCAGTACAGTGTCCTCACAGCAACACCTTTTAAATAGCCTTTGTGATTATTAAAGTGACAAAATAAATGTTAATATCTGTTCAGTATTAGTATTGATCAGTGCTTACAAATCTGATATCGGTATCATGTTGAAAATGAAAAACAATAGGATAGGAGCATCCAGAAAGAGGTCAGTCAGCACTGAAAAAAAAAATCAAAAGAGGCAAAATGGAGATTTTCTGGTGACAGCAGCATTATGCAGATGTAGCTTGGCTACAGCTTTGTTGGACTTAATGGGAACCAGCACGAGAAGGCACACTGAACAAATCAGCCTTAGTTTGGTGATATTGATGATACTGACGCCAGCTTGAACTGGGAAACAGCATGTGTGTATGCCTGTGTATGTGTGAACATGCAAATTTGTGCATACAGTCTTTATTAACAATAGCTCTACATCAGGTGCTATAGAGCTGTGTGAAGGTATGACAAGCATGCAGAGAGATTACTTTTATTTTCCATTTTGGTGGATCACAAAAGGAAGCGGCCCTGTTCACAGTTACATCTCCTCGCGTACATGTCGCCTCCTGAATATTTCATATGCTCTTGACATCATTAAGACACACGATACATAACAAAAACTTCACTTGCCCTAATTTTGCCTATGCTGAGGAACTAATTGGGGCCATCCAGACAAGCATACATGTTTACACATATGAATGCAGACACGCAAGCATAGTTTCACATATGCAGGAACATGTACGAGATATAAGCATACACATGCACACACACATACACACACCCACGCAGATATAAATCACCCGGCAGCCGTGAGGGAGAGAGAAAGCTGGGCTGTGAGGAGATGACTCAGAGGTGTAGGTGTGTTCTGCTCGACAGATCTTCTTTCTCCCTCTCTTCTCCTTCTTTTTCTTTTACCTTCCTCTACAGTTTTGATATACTGATTGATTTAAGCAGCTGTGCTAGAAAAAAAAGGCTGAGAAATCTGAAGGGATGGTCGAACTGTGCGACTGCACTCAGTCTGAGTGACTCAGACTGATGCTGCTTTCAGAAACACAGCTGCAGGTTTCCCTCTGGTTAAAAGTTCATATCTCATTGTTTATGTTAGTAAGGGAAGTGTCAGTGGTGACTAGCTCTCTCAGATGGGGCCCTGCTCCCCAACAGACTCATTAGAAAAACCTTGAGTCTTCAGTAAGCTACAGCTAGTGTACCTCTCTCTGACAAGGACACATCTCTGTTTGTGAAATTTTGGGGTTCAGCCATTGGTTGATAGCCCCCTGCTTGTAGTTCCCACAATACCCAAGGGCACTACCTCTGTGTTTGCTATCAACAATCCCATTATCCTCAACAGGAGGCAGTACCTCACACAGTGACCTGGCTGAATCTGATTGGCAAGCATAATAATGCCTTCCATATGTTAGGGTGGCAGGGTGATTAGCAATCGCAAATTAATTGCTTCTGTGTTAAGGAGCTCTTTTCTGAACTCACCATGAGGCCAAGTGCCACAGTGTGTACAAGGAGGAGTGATGTGTCCAAAATAGTTGGCTCATGTGGGCCAGTGATCCATGTACAGCAGTATTCAGTACCCCCTGGCCACTTGCATACATAGAGATAGGTCAAAGGATAGAACTTGAAATGCCTGTTCTTGATGAGAAAGCCTTAGCATATGGAAAGAGAGGGTATATAGGAACCATATCAACCCACACAAATCTAGAACAAGGAAGTATGTTGAGTAAAACCTCAGTAGGGCCTGAGCTGCAAGAAGGTTTTGTTAAGCCCCAAACTGGAGAAACTGGAATGTCCCTGCAACACTGTCTTCAGGACTCTGATTTGATGTAATTGCTGCCTAATGACCAGTGATTTCCACTGTAAAATGTTCTGCCATTAGCACCTGCCCTCCTTGGGCCTGCTCCTTGGGGCCCTTTAGTGGTGGTGGTGGGGAATACTGTTTAGGTACCACACCATTAGGTGGCGCGCAAGCGGTAGGAGCCTGAGGACATGACGCTCCCTGCCAAAGACCTGCATGAGACAGGTGGAACCTTGGTGGTGAGCTGGGTTGTAGTTAGCTAAAAGTGCTTCCATGGATGGTCTGTTTAACCATGCTGGTTTCATGATTATGAAACCTGTGCTCTCCTCTCCAGGTTACTTTTGGCAGCAGGCCCAAAGAGCAACCCTAGTATACAGAGCAGTTTTTGCAGACTTCATTTGCACACGTCTGGCAGACTGTCTTGCGCTAATCACACATGGCAGTGTACGTAAAACAGGTTGACGGAGACTTGCCCCACATCCTAGCATTGGTGTCCTACCACTAGGAGTGAGGTGACAGTCAGCTCCCCCACACAGGAATCAGATTACTGCAGATTTGATTGAATGTTCCAGTGGCTAAATTAATGCCAGTGTGTGCCACATACATTATGCAATATCATCAGTCATCAGTGTTGCTGCTTTTACCTCTTGGGCACTGCACATATAGGTGTAGTGCTTTATTTGGTGAGACCACCAGTAATGAGATAAAGGGCTAAGTCATAGACACAGCAAACTCATGGTCCTCTGACGAGGAAAGGGGAGGATTACCAATATAAGAAGGGCTCTGAGCCATGTCTGCCACCATTTCATTAATTCACTGAGAAAATAATTCAAATTGCTTCTTGGCTTCTTTTTGTGCTTATCAGTCGTTGCTGAACGTGGGTGTTTGTAACTAGCAAGCTGTTTAGACTGTGGGGTCAGGTTTGAAATAAGGGGTTTACTCGAAGGAGATGGCACCAAGGGAGAACCCAACTCGGTGGGGATAATGAGAGGTGGTGTTACTGAGCAACAGCACAGAACAAGTTTGTTGAGATAACTAGCAAACAGCATGGTGAGATTATTGAGAGATGGCTAATAAGGCTAGCCAAATCAAGGCCATAATGTATCATGTACTGTACCAGCTTTATATGGTTGAAATGACAAGAAAGCCACTTGACTTGACTTGACACTAGAGAAAAGCTTGAAATGTATAAAAATACACTCCCTGGGGCAGATAAAATCTCCAAGGATCACAGCTGGAGAATTGCAGAAGTTAGCTGCGTCTTGGGGTCAGAAAGTCTCCAAAACTACAATCCGAAGTCACCTACATCACCACAGGTTGTTTGGAAGGGTTTCAAGAAAAAAGCCTCTACTCTCATCCAAAAACAAACTCAAGCATCTTCAGTTTGCCAGACACTACTGGAACTTTAAATGGAATTGAGTTCTATGGTCAGTTGAAACCAAAATAGAGCTTTTTGGCAATAAACACCAAATAGATGTGGTTTTGGCGCACAGCTGTTTTTCTGCCAGAAGACCTGGACATTTTGTTAGGACACATGGCATCATGGACTCTATCAAATATCAATACATATTAAATGAAAACCTGACTGCCTCTGCCAGAGAGCTTAAAATGGGCCGTGGTTGGATCTTCCAGCAGGACAATGATCCAAAACATACATCAAAATCAACAAAAATGGTTTACTGACCACAAAATCAAGGTCCTGCCATGGCCATCCCAGTCCCCTGACTTGAAACCCATAGAAAACCTGTGGGGTGAACTGAAGAGGAGAGTGCACCAGCATGGACCTCAAAATTTGAAGGATCTGGAGAGATTCTGTATGGAGGAATGGTCTAAGATCCCTTGCCATGTATTCTCCAACCTCATCAGGCATTACAGGAGAAGACTCAGAGCTGCTATCTTGGCAAAGGGAGGTAGCACAAAGTATTGACTAAAAGGGTGCCAATAATTGTTGCACACCTATATTTAACAAAGATGTTTTTTTGATAAACCTGTTTTGTGTTTGCAATTGTTTGATATACATGAGTGCTGAGTATTTTTGTGAATTTTTTTAACAAAAGATCAAAAGGTTAAACAACAAAGACAATTTTTCACAGCCTTCTTTGCTCATATTTACCAAGGATACTGTATTGTCAATATAGTTATGTAGATGACATGCCTCAAATGAGCCTGATAACATCCTGTAAAACCTGAAGATGCAACTTTTACATCATAATAAAGTAGAAATCAGTAAAGTTTCTTTTTGCCATCATTTGCCAGTACCCCATACCAGCCAACCATATTCTTGTTGTGTCTTTTTCAGCACTCCACCTAACCAGCTTATTAACGACTGGTCCTATCTATTAGCTTTACCTAATATTTTACTAATAATTACCTAATATTTGCCTTTTGCCTACCCCGAGTTTTCTACTATGCCAGTCAACTGTGTTTCAAACCTTATTAAACATGCTCAGACACTGTATCTGTATCTGGCATTTGTGACTGAATGCCTACATATTTGAACGTGATAAACAAATCACCATTAATCTAGCGAGGACAAAGTGACAGCTGTCTTCAAACTGCGAACTCTCCTGAAACTTTTTCACTTAGCTGTCTTTTGTTTTCATCTTTAGCTTCACTGTTAGCTGAGTGAAGGATTTGTGAAACCTTCACTCAGGTGAGTTTATTTTTGCGTTTCAGGTCACTATTTGTATATCTCTTTCCCTATGTAGGGAAGTGTATTCATGTTTGGGAGTCAAACTCTCTGTGTGTAACTTTCTCTCTCTCTCTCTAGCTCTTTGTGTTAAAGCCGGTTTTGGGATGAATACAGCAAAAAGCACTTAGACTTGGGCAGGACATGAAAGCAGTACATGTCAGTTGTAAACTGAGGCAGCGGAAACAGGAAACAGGGAACAGTTCAGTGATATGCCCTTTGCAATGAGTTCAATAAAACAGGATTCCTGAGAGAAAAAAAATATATATTTACTTGCAGAACACACATTACTTGCTACACACACTGAATAGCACAGCCTCAGTCCTGGTAAACCAATGCACTCCAATACATGTTTATGTGTTTCCTGCTCGTATATACCTGGTCAAAAGTGCAACAACTGTAACAAATGTGTATTACAGCACACCTGAATGTTCAGTGAATGGGAATGTGCAGTGAATGGGAATGGGAAATGAACAGGACCCCCAGAGCTGAGGCTGAGAAACATCATGCTGCGCATGCACACTAGGTTTCTGACCCACAGGGGTAGAACAACATGGAGGCAAATGGAGACAAAAATCTACTTGAATAAAAAAATGTATCTGCATTTAAATATACTCAAGTAAGAGTAAAAAGTATATATTTTTAACTGATGAAAAGATCTTAGACAAACCCAGAATATTGCTTGCTGGTTTGCTAATGTTTAATAATCCCTTTGGAAAGAATGCTAGCCAATTTAACAAGCTAATTTAAAAAACTTAACTAACTAATTAGATTTAATCGCAAATTTTAAAAAGCTGATATTTTTCTTTTTAATGTGGAATGCAAAGGAGATGTCTGAATTGAAAAAAAAAGGGGAAAAAAAGAGGAAAAAAAATAAAAAATCTCATGTCATTGTACTGAGTACTTTGAAGTTCAAAATGAAAATACAAGGAGTACAAGATACACAATATGGCCAAAGGTTTGTGGACACCTTACACCTTACACTCACATATGCTTTTTGAACATTCCATTCCAGATTTAGTCCCCCTTTTCCACTAGATTTTGGAGTGTGGCTATGGGGATTTGCCTGTTTAGCTACAAGAGCAGTAGTGAGGTCATCACACTGTGTGTGATGGTCAGGTGCCCGCAACCTTTGGCCATATATTGTATGTTTTGTCTCATTAATAAGAGTTTAATAATACATCAGTAAAGTACAAATCTTCCAAAAGAGTACCTATGAGTAACACAGTACAATTATTTGAGTATTTCCCACTCCTGCTGATCCATAACCTTTATGTCATTTACACCCTTTTCATTTGTTTTGAGAGCATGAACATGAAACACACTTTCTTGCACACTTCAGTATAGTATAGTATACTATACAAAGCAGTCAAACATGAAATAAAAATTCCTTATACAGCACCAGCATCGCAATACGATTCCAAAATCTACATTTTCCGTTATCCACACTACAAAACAAAAAAGGTTTTCAGATTTATCCACTACGGAGCGGATTTTAAAAGATACATTTTCAGTGGTCAAAAATGTTGCTTTAGTGCAGCTGGAAAGGCAAACCACGAAAAGTTTTCACACATACAGGGTTCTGAAAATTCATATTTACCTGCAAGGAAGTCATATTTTATCTACAACATGGAAATACATCCACATGACAGATCTAGGGAATTAGTTTGTTCATAAACAACAATGACTTGCACCATGACCAGAAGAATAATGGTGTCGTTCACTAAGATGTGATTTTTTTTAAAAGTGTTTAATGGTACACCTGTTTTTTTCCCCCCTAAATATTTTTTTTTCCCCTCAGACTTTTTCAATTTCATTCTGAATTTTTCATGGAGCAGTTATCTGCTTATAAACACTTTTTTGTTTGTTTTTTAGACACTTATTTCCATGTTTCAATGCTTCTGCTGGTGAGTCAAACACAAAAACACCAAAAAATGTAGCAGCTTCCTTGCAATTAAGTGCTAATTTTCTCAGTACAGCTTGCTACTGCAAGCGCTTGAAGCATGGGAGTGATAGCCAGCTCACTTTCACCCCTTATCCAACCAAGTAAAAAAGCAATCAAGATAACTTCATTTTCCATTAAACCCCCAAACCCTCCGAAAAGCAATAAAGATCTCTAACACACCTCCAAATCAGACAGAACAGAACTAAAGAATGAAATGGAAGAAATTCAGGACCCCAAAACAAAGGCATGAATCATACGTATCTCTGATCAGATCTCACATACAGTAATTCGCAATACTGCTACACTTTACATTGTAGATGAAGGGGATATGGTAGATGGTGAGGCACAACATAAAGTCTCTCACCTGTCACAGGTGCCTCGATGTCCAGCATGGTCTTCTCTTGGCGTAAGATGGCAGCGCCCTCGTTGATGATGCGCAGGGCCACGGCTTCCTCAACTCGGCCCTCTTTGGTTAGGTGGGCTTTGAGCAGGTCCACCCGGGGCTTACCCTCACTGTCGAACACCTCCTTCATGGTGAGGCGATGGCTCAGAGGGAAGGGCACGGCTGGGAAAAGTGAATGTGAGACAGGAGGTTATCTATCAGATCAAATTGTGATTGTGGATGCAGTGGTTTGCATTCACTCTCCTTTCCACATTTTATAGTGTTAGAACCTGGAAGTGAAATGGACTTAACTGGAATTATGGCATGAATGTACACAAAATTAATATTGAAACTGGGGAACAATATCCATCCATATTCCACACTGCTTATCCTACACAGGGTCACAGGGGAGCCTGGAGCCTACCCCAGCAAACTCGAGGCACAAGGCAGGGGATACCCTGGACAGGGTGCTAACCCAGAGAACAACTGCACACACATTCACACACTATTGACAATTTGGAAATGCCAATCAACCTACAGCGCATGTCTTTGGACTAGGGCAGTAAACCCCCGAAGCACTGGGAAAACACGCAAACAGGGCAGAGGCAGGATTTGAACCCCCAACCCCAGAGGTGCGAGGCAAACATCCTAAGCACTAAGCCACCTCGCTTACTAGTTTCCCTTCAGCGCTTGTATTTTTTCTCGTTCTAATCCCTTTTTAACCTGGTTACTGAATGTTAGTCCTGGATTTTTTTTTTTGGTGTTCAAAGTTTGCGATATTTTTTTATAACCAAACCCTGATTGATACAGGGTCCCAGACTTGTTGATACAAGTCCCAGACTTGTTTGGATTACTCCCTGGTCTTGTTTAGGTATGTTCCCTAACAAACACTGGGGCCTGAAGAACAGGTGCATTTATATTGACAGAGATCACATGACAAGTTAATTGCACATAGATTAACTCCATTCAACTAATTATGTAACTTCTGATGGCAACTGAATGAATCAGACCTAATTTAGGGGTTTCACATCAATGGGAGGGTTAATACTTATGCAATCACAACTTCTACCATGTTCATTCGTGAATAAATTTGCTACACTACAGTTGATTTCCCTGCTTACATATTATGGGCTATTAGATTCATGACATATCTCAATTTAGTCCATTTCAGTTGCAGATTGTAACACTACAAAATGTGAAAGAAAGAAAAAATTTTAATTAAAAAATCAGTTATTTGCAACTATGTTTCCACTTGTATCTGAGCTCCCTTACCCCCAAACATAGCCCCCAAACACTCGATTGCAATATTAGACTCATGCCTCTGTTTCTCAGGAGAATGTGTTACAAATACAAGCCAGTCATGTTATTCTAGCTAATCAAATCACTATAAACATGTGATAGGTGATATTTATTGCTGGTCTCAGTCAGACCAAGTACCAGTTGGAACTTGCTGAGATTACGTGACCTACAGAACAAGGATTAAACTCATACAATCCATCAACTGCTATAATATTCCACCTGTGGTCTCCTGCTCTCTCAAAGTGTTTGGTTATGAGATAAAACCAAGACCAGAGGAAATACAATTTTCTAGAAGAGGGAACAGGATGACGCCTTCTTTCCTCATGAGAGGGTAAAGAGCTACATACTTAAAAGCTATGGGATTGAGGGACCAAGAAGAACCAGGCAGGTAAGTCACTAATGAGCCCAACTCATTAAAGACCGGGGGTTCTGGATTAGATTGTAAGCCTTATTAGTTTAAACGAAAAGAAAAAAAAAAGAAAAAAGGAATGCCCCACAGTGACTGCCACTTAAAACTCAATTGCTTATTAATATGTATGGTCTAACATAGATGATGGCAATCTTTAGAACTTAGAAACATAAACACTGGAAACGAAAAGTGCAATTGCAGACAGGGCTGAAACAAAAGAAGAAAGAAACAGTGAAACTTTGCCGGAAGCAAACTCAATAACTAACACATCATCTATCAATGCCAAATAAAACCTAATATAGTCAAGCATCCTTCTCAACATAATGACACAGTACAAAGCTAAAGCGGGCCATTTTTTTTTAATATACTTGTGATCAAAAGGGCGCTTTGTCATGAACGGCTCATTGCCTATAATAAATAATCCTTAAAATCCTAGACTACTTTAATTATACATGCTTCATTAGTATTATCGTTCATTCATTGACATAAATTAACAAGGTAAAATGGCCTTTTAGCATTTAAACAATAGGAGTGCTTCAATGAACAGGGTGAATGACACTCCACAACAATCACTTACACTGCCACCACATGAATTATTGATAACGCGGTAGTAAAACTGTATGCCGATCCTCAGTTAAGTAACATTTTCGGTTCCTGATCAGACACAGAGCACAATGTTGAACATGGTGCAAGGAATGACTCATTATGAAATGTGTGCAGCGATGATGGAGCTTCAACAAAGCATCGAAATGGTGAATTATTTACACTTGTGTTCTGGTGGCAATGAGCTGCACTGTAATTACAGAGTGTGGTTACAGGATCGATGAACAAGAGACAAAGCATCTTTGAAATGGATGACGCACTCACCGTTTGTATGAATGTTATTGGTAAATTTGTATGAATGGAATGATAAAGAATGAGCGCTAGACCGAAACTGTGTTCTTTATATCTGTCAGGGGAAGTGTGTAGATATCTTAAGCTGCCTAAGAGACTGCAAAGAGAACTAAATTGGACTACCTTTCTACAAAATTTGGTTCCAAACTGATAATGAAGTAGACTGGTTATTACTGGCGTCTCAGAAAAATGACTCCAGGCCAACCGTGGCCTGCTGCCACTTGCCTACAAGTGAGTTACAAACTACGATGGGCATGCTGTTATAGAAAAATAATCAATGATGCAGGCTGACTTCAATCAGATTTACTGTTAACACACCGAAATGGATTATTATTTCCCCATAACAGCTCTCCTGGAAGTGTTTTATTAATCTTATACCACACCACTGCCAACAATTACCATTTTAACTTATTAAAGAAAGATAAATCATACTTTTAACCATGTATAGTCACATTTAATGGTGTGGAACATCTGCAAGTTCCTATTATCACTTATTTTATAGCAGCTATAAACAGCCATTTCTGCCCTCACGAAAAAAAAAAAAAAAACCTGACTGTTACAAAGAGCCAACACTGGAGACTCCTTCCATAAATGTTAAAGAAACATATCCTTACTGAAAACTTGATAATATCAATTATTATATGCTTTCCATCCATCCATTTTCCATACCACTTATCCTACAGAGGGTCGCAGGGGAGCCTGGAGCCTATCCCAGGGGGCTTGACGCACAAGGTGGGGGACACCCTGGATGGAGTGCCAACCCATCACAGGGCACAACTGCAACCACATTCGCACTCCACGGACAATTTGGAAATGCCAATCAGCCTACAATACATGTCTTTGGACTGGGGGAGGAAACCGGAGTACCCGGAGGAAACCCCTGAATCACGAGGAGAACACGCAAATGCCACATACACAGGGCGGAGGCATGATTCAAACCCCCAAACATGGAAGTATGAGGCAACAGTGCTAACCGCTAAGCCACCATGCCCCCCGATCATATGTTTTTATTTGATTTTTTTTTAAATAAAAATGACATTTTTAAAATCCAGGTAGTATTAGGCTTAATTTATGTGGAGAATCCATGATTCTGATTTTCCTACCCATCACAAGTTGATAAAAGCACCTCTACATTCCCCCTTATCTTAAACACAACGCAGTACACACTATTGGTCAATATACAGTATGCTGTATAAGTATTCACCCCCCTCAAACTTCAACATACAGTGGAATTCATCTATGCAATATGTCTAGCACTTGAAGGTGTAAAATATTTTCATTGTGACACAAAGGTTAATGAAACAAAACAAAACAAAAATCAGATATCTGTTGGTTGTATAATTATTCACCCCCCTGGGTCAATACTTGGTTGAACCACCTTTGGCTGCAATTACAGCTGGCATATATCTCTATTAGCTTTGCACAGCTGGATCCTGATAGTTCGGCCCATTCTTCTTGGCAAAATTGCTCAAGCTCTGATAGCGTCCACACCAATTTTCAAGTTTTTTGCCACCTCCCCCTCCACTTTTCATTATTATGAAATTATTTTGTTGGAACAGCACAATGTGGAAGAGTCCAAGGTAGGGAACACTTATGCTGCATCTGCACTGCATCTTTATCCAAAATGTAATGTTTATGGTAATATGGCCTACACAACCTAGATAAGGCATATACACTGCAATAAAATAAGTGTGACACAAACATGAGAGTAAGGGCACAGGAGGGGATTCTGGGAGTGAAGACTCAACAGGATCAACATAGAGTTAAATAATTCATGTTTGACTTGAGGGGGAAAAGAGGAATCTCAAGCACCTACCGGTGACATAATGGGCCCAGGTCTAGTGTGGGATTTACACTATATATATGTGTGTGCGTGTGTGTGTGTGTGCTTCTTATAAAATGCTCATTAAACATTGGTACATAACAAATAACCGGACTTTCATACTCCAACATGCCTTACTGGCTAGAAAATATGGTAAATGCAATGCAAAACACTTTTAAAAATAAATCTTTTCCTTGTTAAATCAAATGAAAGACTTGTGCATCTCTGATTCCATGCATTAACATAAGCCGGGTAGAAAAATAATGCTGTCATCTGAGTCCAAAAGAGCAAAAACTAGCTGTGCTGTCTGGTTGGACGGAAAAGCATTACACTCTCTCCTGTCAATCACGACTCGACAAACCAATCATAGCCATGTATGTAGAAGAGGGCGGTTAGCACTGTCCTCTGAATGTGTTATGCTGCCCTGTGATGTACCATGAGTAGCAGCTGAAATGATACGTTGGCTAGTTTCACACAGCTCCAGAAGAAGCACTCTGCGGTTGGTAGATCTCATGTTATAAGGGCGAGCTACTGTAGCAAGTAAGGGAAATGGTGAAAAATGAGCACAGTGGGAGGAAATGGGGTAAAACAATAATAATAAAAAAAACTGATATGAAGAAAATCTGCAAGATGAAGAATCAGTGACACCTATTGAGCATTTCATTTGATGCCAACTGACTTACAGAGAGAGAGAGAGAGAGAGAGAGAGAGAGAGAGAGAGAGAGAGAGAGAGAGAGAGAGAGAGAGAGAGAGAGAGAGAGAGAGAGAGAGAGAGATTAAAGGAGAGATCTGGGAAGAAGCAGCAGTTTAGCACACTGTCTCATGCAGTTCCAAAGGCACAAGTACATAATGTGCCTATCTGTCTCTGTCTTTTCCAGCTCTCCATGTCCTGGAGGCCAAAGGCACACACACACACACACACACACACACACACACACACACACACACACACACACGGGGTGTATATGTGCTTATTTGTTAAATAATGAGACTGACAGAGCAGAACAGAATGAAGCCTGCAGGATATTTGAAGGTTTATGAACTATAATAGGTCAAATTATACAGCATGATGAATATGGGCATCCTTCTTTTCCTTTTTTTTTTTTTCCCTTGTCTGCAACACATTAGACTTAATGTTTCGACTAACATGTCACATACACTATTGCATATTACATACAGTATACAAGCAGTATTATTATTATTCCTTATTCCTATCTCAACAGAATTACATTCGACCGATCAATTTATTACGAACACCTGCACACCTGACTGCATTACATTCATACAGCAATCCAAATATCATGTGGCAGCAGTGCACTGCATAAAATCATGCAGATATATGTGAAGAGCGTCAGTTAATGTTCACATAAATCTCAGTGACTTTCCACACTTCTTCAGTCTTGGTTTCTGACTGTAACACTGCAGCTGGCTGATTTTTTTATTTTTTTTTGGCTGATGGACTGCTCCTCATCCCAGCAGTGACAATTCAACACTTCTCTGTGTAAAACACTCAAGCCAATGCCACACACACACACACACACACACACACACACACACACACACACACACACACACACACACACACACACGTTCATGTCACTGTCAGTGCTGTACTGAGAATATTCCAACACAAAAACTATCTGGTCCCATGCTGGTCTGTTTTTCAGTAATGGGCAGGTTGTGTATAGCTATATGACAAATTGTCATGCAATATAATATAATTGTATATAAGCAAATTGACCTACACTCAAAAAAGTAGCTACTGAGTGTATATATTTACCTCAATACAACATAAGTGAAATATATGAAACAGCTTGTCACTATGATCAACATATTCTCTTATACGGTGCTGTGAAAACGTATTTGCCCCAATCCTGATTTCTTCTGTTTTTGTTTATATCTCATACTAAACTGATTCAGAAATTAAAACAAAATCTATGATT
Organism: Cranoglanis bouderius; assembly: GCA_023630585.1. Taxonomy (NCBI): domain Eukaryota; kingdom Metazoa; phylum Chordata; class Actinopteri; order Siluriformes; family Cranoglanididae; genus Cranoglanis; species Cranoglanis bouderius. The sequence continues at coordinate 21,781,472 of CM042541.1, forward strand.
AAACAAAAGTAACCTGAGTAAACACAAAATACAGTTTTTAAATGATGATGTTATTTATTGAAGCAAAAAAATTATCCAATACCAACTGGGCCTGTGTGAAAATGTATTTGTCCCTGTAGTTACTAAATCCCCAAATCTATGAAACTGCATTCATAATGGGGTTCAGCTGGACTAGACACAACCAGGCCTGATTACTGCAAACCCTGTTCAATCAAATCAACACTTAAATAGAGCTTTTTCAACACCATGAAGTTGGTTAAAATGTCTTACCCAGTAACACACTATGCCAAAATTGAAAGAAATTCCAGAAATGATTAGGAAGAAGGTGATTGAAATACATCAGTCTAGGAATGATTGCAAAGCTATTTCAAAGGCTCTGAAAGTGAAAGTGACATGTGAAGGCCAATGTATGGTAACCCATACTCGGAATTTGTCCTCTGCATTTAATCCATCCAAGTTAGTGCACACATTAGGAGTTGTGAGTAGTGAACACACACACACTACAAACCGTGAACACACCCAGAGCAGTGGGCAGCCATTTTTTGCTGCGGCACCCAGGAAGCAGTTGAGGGTTAAGGGCCTTGCTCAAGTGCCCAACAGTGGCAGCTTGGCGGTGCTGGGATTTGAACCCAGCCCAACTTCTTAACCACTGAGCTACCACTGCCCCCTCTGGGACTCCAGAGGACCACAGTGAGAGCCATTATCTCCAAATGGAAAAACTCGGCACAGTAGTGAACCTTCCCAGAAGTGGCCGACCTTCCAGAATTCCTCCAAGATCACAGCTACTATTCATCCAGAAAATCACAAAAGAGCCAAGGACAACATCAAAGGACCTACAGTCCTCTCTTGCATCAATAAAGGTCACTGTTCATGACTTCACTATCAGAAAGACACTGGGCAAAAATGGCATCCATGGAAGAGTGGCGAGGCAAAAACCACTGCTAACCCAGAAGAACATTAAGGCTCGTCTGAACTTTATATAACTTTTTATATATATATATATATATATATATATAGTACTGTGCAAAAGTTTTAGGCACATGCAAAGAAGAGCAAAGATGCCTTCAAAATAATGAAATTAAATTTTTCTCTGTTTAAAAAAACAGTAAAGAGCAGTAAACAGTAGTAAATGAAACAAAGTCAATATTTGGTGTGACAAAAAAAATTAAAATTAAAATAATTAGTCTCCGGTACAATTTGTGCAGTTTTATAAGGAAATGAGCTGGTAAGTTTTATTGAGCATCTTGCAGAACCAGCCACAGTTCTTCTGGAGACTTTGACTTTCACACTTGCTTCTTATTTCTGCAGCAAAACCCAGCAGCCTTCATTGTGCTTTTTGTCTGAAAAGTGTCTCTTACGTAATATGCTGCTTTCTTTAATGACATACAAACATTTTTCTGTAACATTTAATTTTGTGCTAGAAGTAGATGTAGAAGTCATAAACTAAAAAAATCTATAACAAATTTTGTACTAAAAAAAATAGGGTGTCTAAAACTTTTGCACAGTACTGTATATGTGAAAAATTGTCTTTATTGTTTAACCTTTTGATCTTTTGTTCAAATAATTCACAAAAATACTCTGCTCTCATTGATATCATACAATTGCAAAAAAAACACAGGTTTATTAAAAAAATATATATCTTTGTTATATATATGTGTGCCACAATTACTGGCACCCTTTTAGTTAATACCTCCCTTTGCCAAGATAACAGCTCTGAGTCTTCTCCTATAATTCCTGATGAGGTTGGAGAATACATGGCAAGGGATCTGAGACCATTCCTCCATATAGAATCTCTCCAAATCCTTCATATTTCGAGGTCCACGCTGGTGGACTCTCCTCTTCAGTTCACCCCACAGGTTTTCTGTGGGTTTCAAGTCAGGGGACTGGGATGGCCATGGCAGGACCTTGATTTTGTGGTCAGTAAAAAACATTTTTGTGTTGATTTTGATGTATGTTTTGGATCACTGTCCTGCTGGAAGATCCAACCACGGCACATTTTAAGCTTTCTGGCAGAAGCAGTCAGGTTTTCATTTAATATCTGTTGATATTTGATAGAGTCCATGATGCCATGTATCCTAACAAAATGTCCAGGTCCTCTTGCAGAAAAACAGCCCCAAAACATTAAAGAGCCACCACCATATTTAACTGTGGGCATGAGGTACTTTTCCATATGGCTACCTCTCTGTGTGCTCCAAAACCACCTCTGGTGTTTGTTGCCAAAAAGCTCTATTTTGGTTTAATCTAACCCAATCCCATTTGAAGTTCCAGTAGTCTCTGGCAAACTGAAGATGCTTGAGTTTGTTTTTGGGTGAGAGTAGAGGCTATTTTCTTGAAACCTTTCAAACAACTTGTGGTGATGTAGGTGACTTCGGATTGTAGTTTTGGAGACTTTCTGACCCCAAGACGTACAAAACCCCTGCAATTCTCTAGCTGTGATCCTTGGAGATTTTTTGGCCACTCGAACCATCCTCTTCACAGTGTGTTCAGACAATATAGACACACATTCTCTTCCAGGTTGATTCATAACATTTCCAGTTGACTGGAACTTCTTAATTATTGCCCTGATGGTGGAAATGGGCATTTTCAAAGTTTGTGCTATTTTCTTGTAGCCACTTCCCATTTTGTGAAGCTCAGCAACCTTTTGCCGCACATCACAACTATATTCCGTGGTCTAACCCATTGTTATGAATGACTAAGGGAATTTGGCCTATGTGCTACCTCATATTTATACCCCTGTGAAGCAGGAAGTCATGGTTGAACAATTTCCTGTTCCTAGTCACCCAGGTGTACTAAAAAAAAAAGTAAATATCAGTGGGAATATACTTCAAATACATTTTTCTAATATGAATTCATAGGGGTGCCAATAATTGTGGTACATATATTTAAAAAAAGATATATTTTTTGACAAATCTGTGTTGGGTTTGCAATTGTTTGATATCCATGAGAACAGAGTATTTTTTTTTTGTGAATTTGTTTAGCAAAAGATCAAAAGGTTAATCAGTAAAGACAAATTTTCACAGACTTCTTTGCTCATATTTACCAAGGGTGCCAATATTAGTGGAGGGCACTGCATATATATATATATATATATATATATATATATATATATATATATATATATATATATATATATATATATATATATATATATATATATATATTAGTGCCCCGATATACTGGCAATTGGTCTCAATTACACGTGTGTGTGACTATTTTGTTGTGTTACTTGTCCCTTGTTGCACATCTTTATAGTCTCCACCAGATTCACTGTGAACATTTATGCCAAACTTTCCCATTTTTGTTTCTGTAAAGGATGTTACCAATAAATAAAAATTATATATTTAAATAAGATGTAAGGCTGGTAAAACAGGGACATAACAGGGACAGTGAGATGAAGCAGAACGTTTTTGCATTGTGTCTTGGCATCCAGAGTGTCATACTTAAAACATTTATAGAGGCTTATATATGCATGCATTAGTTCTCATTTTGGATTAACCAATACTGAGATAATAAAGAGTGATGACCAAATATAGATTATATTGTAACTATTATACAGCTTTGTTATTACAACTTTTATTGATGTTCTATAATTCCTTTGGCGGTACTGTGAAGAAGAGCAGTAATGACAATAAACCAACTAGGAACTGAAATGTCAAAGAGAGAGAACGAGCAGGCTGCACTGGAGAAAGTGGTCACGCTTGAGAGCGCTCTAGCAGGCCGAGGCGGCCGACAGCAGCTTTGCTCCTTACTTACACCCAAAGCCGAGCTGCTGAAACCGCGGTGTGTGTTGCTGAGCAACAGCCACCGACTACTGGAGGGCGGCCAGCACTGACACACTATACATTGTGATTGAGGAGTAAATCTTGAGCATGCAGGTCTGTTCACATTAACACAAGAATGCAGCCCACAAACCCTCCAACACACACTCACATCCACTGACAGACAGAAAAATACAGCCATCATTCTGCTCAAACAAACACACACCAATTAGACAAGGCAGCCTGATTTGTGAGCTGTTTCTGAGCTCAAAATCCACTACTTTAGCTATGCTAAGTAAATCACAGCGTACAGGATCATGCATCCTTTCTCTATAGCTGTTAACATCAATGCGGCTTTGAATCAGCACTCTACCACACAGCCATGGGCTAAAAACAGAATACATTCGACTGTAAGTAAAACATAATACTTTTTATTCACAAGACTACATCTCATATTCTTGTTTAACTTTATTTCTGGTTTATCATCTGCTAATATGGTCATCTGGATCTGTTTCTGCTCTATATTGTGCACTTATTTAACTCTAAACTCCACGATTCATTGATGGACAGCTAGGGGGTCTGTTGTTTTGTCTATTTTCATTCTTCCTCTTCAGTAAGCTATTTATCTTTAAGGCAGGACCTTGAGTTGTAAACAGTTAATTGACAAAACAACAGTTTCCAAGTGATTTTATAAGCCATTAGACTCTTATTACTTAACAGATTGTTTTGCTAGCTGGTGAGATGCTTGCTAGCGAGCTGCATGCTAGCAAGCAGGTGCTACAGTCGTGTAGCTATGTTAAGCTCCTACCAACATGTGGAAGAAAAATGCAAGTAATATTTGTGGTATTTTGCTCCTTTAGAAACCAGAGACAGTATAATTGACTGACCCTTCACAAGATGAGGGTCAACAGCAGTCTATTGAAGAGTCAATGAAACAAACAGTATGAACATCAAGTAAGCTGTGTATGCTAAGTTTTCCCATGTCTGTCATGTCTCTTAGTTCAAGTCATGATGTCACACATGTTAGTATGCTCCTCCCCGGGTCTATTGATGTCAAGAGCAAGTGACTGTTTTCCCAGTGGACAATTAAGTACACTTAAGCAGCATGCTTAATATAGAATGTAATAGATGCCGAATGTCATTTCATTTTACAAAGACTTACTAATTCAGTAGTAAACACTTCAGCACTGACAGATGGAATGAAATGCAACAATAGAGAAAAAAAATTCTGAAGCTGGCCAAAGGGGTCTAAAACCACAACACAGTATTTCCATAGTGAGCCATTAAGAGAACCAGAAGCCTAAAATATCTGTGTTTGCACACAGCACGAACAACAGAATGGGAGTCTTTCACGGAAAAACTATAGTAAAATAAGGCTCAGTTTTTGCTATCCACATCATATTATTTTCCATTAACATATGGCATAAAGCAGATATTTGTTATGTTATGCCGGTTGCAGGCTGAAGAGTCAGAGTAGAGGAGAGTAGTCAGGATGCATGCGCTGGGGAGACGTCAGTTAATGCAGTAGAGTTTATTTTCATTAACGAAAAAGAGCAGTAATCCACAAATACAAAGAAACTGAGAAAAAGCAGTTATCCAAAAAGACAGGGAAAAAACTCGAAACGGGGAAGTGGTCTGGGAACCACAAACTCGGAACTACGGACATAAGAACAAAGACTACGGATCACAAAGGCTATGGAATCTAAACTAATACACATCTAATCTAAGCTAATACACCACGAGGAAGCGGAAACAGCGCGGGGTATTTAAACACACGGAAATCAAACACAAAATCACAGACACCTGAAAATCATAATCACAGAATGAATGAAGAACCAATGAGGAAACAAGGAGGCAGGGACAGAGACATGACGTGAACACAATAACACAAGCACATGGCAAGGGTAAACAAAACGAGAGTCCTTCTGACAGGAGGCGGAATGCGCTCCTTGGAATGCGGAAGTAGTCTACGCTTTATTTTGCAGCGTAGCGAGAGCGGGAGAAAGAGAGAACCTAATAGAACCCCCCCGTTAAGGCGCGGCTCCCGAAGTGCCGCAAGTTCCATCCACTCTGGCGGACCTGGGCCCCTGGGCAGGATCCTAACCTCTGCCCTCCAGGACCTGAGGCTGGTGATGTCCAGTGTCCCGAAACCAGAGCAGAGCGTGTCGGGTTTCCCTTTGAGCCTTGGACGAGAACTTGGACGAGAACTTGGACGAGAACTTGGACGAGAACTTGGACGAGAACTTGGACGAGGTGCTTGACCTGGTGCTTGACGTGGTGCTTGACTTGGAGCTTGCCTTGAAGCTTGACTTGAAGCTTGACTTGGTCCTTAGCTTGAAGCTTGGCCTGGAACCAGGATTGGAGTCAGCTTTGGCACCTGGATCAGGGACAGCTTTGGCACCTGGCTCAGGGACAGCTTTGGCACCTGGCTCAGACTTCGAGACAGACTTCGAGACAGACTTCGAGACAGACCTCGAGACAGACCTCGAGACAGACCTCGAGACAGACCTCGAGACAGACCTCGAGACAGACCTCGAGACAGATTTGGAAATAGACCTGGAAACTAAATTAGAGACAGGGCTGGAAACAGAGCTGGAAATTAAATTAGAGACAGGTCTGGAGACAGGGATGGAAACAGAGCTGGAAACTAAATTAGAGACAGGGCTGGAGACATATTCTGAAACTGGACTGGACGCTGAGCTAGGAAGGTAACTAGTGACAGAGGAGGAGACAGAGGAGTGAGCTGGGTTGGAAACGGAGCTGGGAACGGAGCTGGAAATGGAGCTGGTTATTAAATCAGCACCCGAACTGAGAATGAGAGCAAAAACATAACCAGAAATTAAACCAATATAGCTAGCAACTAAATCAGGAACTGGACTAGGAACTGGACTAGGAACAGGGTCGGAACCTGGACTTGGATTTGGACATGGAACTGAACTAGGAACGGGACTAGGAACAGGGTCGGAACCTGGACTTGGATTTGGACATGGAACTGAACTAGGAACTGGACTAGGAACATGACTAGGAACGGGACTAGGAACTGGGTCGGAAAATGGACATAGACTGGGACATGGAAAGAAGGTCATCCCGTGGACCTCAGACATGGACTGGGCTTGAGAAGAGGTCATCCCATGGACCTCTGACATGAGCAGGATAGGAGTGGAGGTTTTTTCTTGAACCTCTGGCAGGAACATGGCTTGGACGGAGGTCTCCTCGTGGACCTCCGGTATAAGCAGGACAGGAGAGGAGGTTTCTTCTTGAACCTCGGGCAGGAACTGGACAAGAACAGAGCACCCCTCTTGGTCTCCGACAGGAACTGGACAGAAACGGAGCACCCCTCTTGGGTCTCCGACAGGAACTGGACAGGAGTGGAGGTCTCCTTGTGAACCTCCAAGAGCAGCTCCGCGGGGAAAACCTGAGCCGACCAAACGGGAGAGGAGGAACTGCGCCCATTGTTCCTCACTGGTTTTTGGACCCTCTAAGCCAACAAAAAATACTTGAGCATGTAAAAAAAAATACCTTGGCTGCCACGAGACACCGTTGTAGGCGGTAGGAGGCGGAACGCAGGCCCGAAATGAAATAGAGTCCAAGGGGGGAACAGAAGCTAGGGCGTGGTTATTCCGGAGTTTCCCTGCTGCATCCATGTTTTGGTGGTGTATTCTGTTATGTTATGCCGGTTGCAGGCTGAAGAGTCAGAGTAGAGGAGAGTAGTCAGGATGCATGCGCTGGGGAGACGTCAGTTAATGCAGTAGAGTTTATTTTCATTAACAAAAAAGAGCAGTAATCCACAAATACAAAGCAACTGAGAAAAAGCAGTTATCCAAAAAGACAGGGAAAAAACTCGAAACGTAGAAGTGGTCTGGGAACCACAAACTCGGAACTACGGACATAAGAACAAAGACTACGGATCACAAACGCTACGGAATCTAAACTAATACACATCTAATCTAAGCTAATACACCACGAGGAAGCGGAAACAGCACGGGGTATTTAAACACAGAAATCAAACACAAAATCACAGACACCTGAAAATCATAATCACAGAATGAATGAAGAACCAATGAGGAAACAAGGAGGCGGGGACAGAGACATGACGTGAACACAATAACACAAGCACATGGCCAGGGTAAACAAAACGAGAGTCCTTCTGACAGGAGGCGGAATGCGCTCCTTGGAATGCAGAAGTAGTCTATGCTTTAATTTGCAGCGTAGCGAGAGCGGGAGAAAGAGAGAACCTAACAATATTAATTTTTTTATTTTTCTTTTTTTACTTTTGTGGAACCAATATCTGTAATGGTTGTTAATAAAATAAATAAATAAAAATAACAACCACAGTTATATGAAGAAGCAAGGCTTGATCTGATTCTTTCTTGCCCAGACTGTAGATTCACACAGCCTATCATTTACATTTGTGTTAGGTGATTGCACTTGATAAAACACCCCTAATGTGTGCATTAGGGCTTTATTTCAGCCGTCCATAACATCAGTGATTGAGAAGAAGCATGTGAAATACAATAGTGGGTGCAATGAACACGACCAAAGTGGATTCATTACTTACATACATTACATTTTCCCCAAAATGCAACTGGAGGAGAACCTAGAAGTAAACAAACTAAGCAAACAGTGTCCAATCAAAGTACAAATAACACAAAGGGACAATGGACAGGACTGGCTAACAGCAAGCACAGCTTTTCTGTTTACCATGTGTGCTATGTTGCATGATTATGCACACACACACACACACACACACACACACACACACACACACACACACACACACACACACACAGACACACAAAAACAACAACAGCGATCACAAATGGTGTTATCTATCTTTATTTCAATGAGTGTATTCTTGTGTGTATGCATAATAGTTTTATGCCTATGATGAGACTGTGCTATAAGTCTCAACCATAATGGTTTCATAATAGTAAATAGCTTTCCCATTCAATATCATGACAATATCACAGCACTACACCAGACACTACTGTTGCAGAACAATCACAGCATTGTTGGAGAATTAATATATATATACAGTAGAACAGCATGCGATGTTTAGCCAATTAGAATCCAATCTGGGTGCCATTACTTTTTGGTCCAATTCATTTGGTGTCCTGGGCAGCTTCCAAGCAACCCATAGTGACTCGACCCAACTGCAGGTACAATAGCGACCAATGAATGAAAGACGCATACATTTACAGCTCTGCCCCTTCTCTCACATCCCTCAGCATCTTGTAAATGTTTATCTGGTTAAAGTTGTCATTTCTAATGTTTAAAAGTGTTTCGAGACCTGTAATAATCATATCATTTCAAAGATACCTTATAAAAAGTGTCATGAACTATTGTTGCACAATGGATTTGGTTATTTTCTTATGCTTGCATTTTTTTCTGGCCCAGAAATAAACTCTACCTAAGTCTGAAAACTGCTGTTCAGCTCTGGCCTTTTTCCTTAAAAGACAACTCACAGAGATACAACAGAGATGTTGTAATTTCAACAGAAGGGGTAGTCATCAGCTGGAGGTGGAGGAAAGGCTTGTCGGTAATTTCATTGCAATTGCTATCTGCCCCACAGACAGCAGTGTAGGCTAACATTACTAACTGCTGCTTTAATTGCATGCAGCGTGAAACCAAATCAGACCAGATAAAGTAAGTAAAGTAACCAATAGCATCATCTTCACTCTGAAACAGCATAGGAATATAGAATAAGAGTTGAGAAGGTTATTCACCTAATATATCACCTAAGCTGGTTAACTGGTTAATATAACTTGAAAAAAATACCCAGCTGTATTCTTTACTGAACTGTGACAGTGGTAGGACATTTCATCACCCATTGTTCGCATTTCTTGGACAAAACTGCCATGGAGGAAAGCAAGCAGGTCTATCATCTCTACCTGAACTCCACACACCTCACATAATCTGACATAATTTAGGTTTTTCAAACATCTAACTCTTTGCCGACTGCTGCATCTTGGTGCTGGATAGAGCTCTGAGAACAGAGACGATAGGACATTATAAATAACTGAGCAAACCAGGTTGCATAACCACCTCCTCACTGTCTAACACATTAGCTGTGGCTGGATCAACTGCAGGCCTACACAGACTGATCCTGTACAGTTGGACATAAGAGGAAACATTAGCTCTGGCTACTGCGGCTCCTTTTTGTTGTTCTGTGATTGCGTTAGGAACGAACGAGCTACATCTTAACACTTCTGGGAGCCAAAATCCACCAGGCTCATTTGATGTGTCTGCTCTGACAAATGTGGGTTGATCTGAGAGGAAAGTGACCCAAAAAAGCCAAGAATTAGACCAAACAATGCTAGCATAAGTGTCAGTAAAAATTTTTTTTTACCACACAGCATTAACTAGCTATGCTAATCTCTATTTATTGTTCTCTTGACTCTACCATCTGTTCTTAGAACGTTTCTGCTTCTCAACTCTTTTGAGTAGAAGAGATGCCGATTTCTCACATGGGAATAAATATATTTTGCTAATTAGCAAGTATGTAAGTTTAGCCCAGTTCCTTCTGTCACCAAAAACATATATACCGGACAAACAAGGTAGGCACTTGCCTAGAGCCTGAAAGTTGATCATATAGTTCCGTAGACATGTCAAATATGAAAATGTAGTAACTGCTTTAAAACCGCAATGAGCAAAGCAAAATCTAAGGAAGCCCCGCCTACAGAGGCCCCATCTCATTAGCATGTTTGTGACTTGTATGAGTTTGTTTAAACGAATGCACACATGGTACTTGACTGAACTATCAGGAGGTCATAAGAGAAAAAAAAAGAAAAGAAATAAGAACAGGACAAAACGAAGAAGCAGGACAGTGGTAAGCGGCAGAGATAATGACAAATGTATTAAGGATGTGACTGTAAGCTGAGGAATAATGTTAGGATAAATCACTGTGAACACTTTTAGGAAGCAGCTAAAGGAATTGATGCTTGGTTTGGAGCTTAATAGTACTAACTCAGCTTTTTTTTGTAGAATCTATGATTTGCCAGCAGTTTCCCTAACGGTCTTGGATGAAACAGACATTAATGGTGCGTTCAAGTCATGTCAGAAAGATTGTATTTATGAGTTGAACGCACATGGACGGCACCACAAAGTCGTAATTATGAGTGGGAAACTCAGGATTTTCTTTGAGCCCTGAGTTCCTGAGTTGGGGGCGTGTCAGTAAGAATACATGGTGGAATCAATGGATGCATCTGTAGTTGATGGTAAATTTGTTGAAATTGAATGTTTACTCGTCTCAGAAGCTGATTTCAGTTATTATGTGTTTGGTATATGCAGCAAGTTATTGTCAAGTTATTGTTTTTATTGACGATAAAACAAGCTAACTGCCTGCACAAAATACAATAGCATAGTACAATTACGATATAATATGTAAGGGTAAAGTTTACAGTGGCTTCATAAATTGATTAAAAACATAAAAAAGCAAAACACACCTGATGCGCATTCTTTTCTCTTCATTTTCTAGGAGTAGAGTTAAAAAAACCTTGCTGTATTTTTTTTTAGTTAATTAAGAGAAGGTACACCGCCATCTTGCTCCGACCGAAGTGACTTGAACGCACCTGATGTGGTAATTAGGACTTCCCAACTCGTAAATACGAGCTTCCCAGGAGGACTTGAACGCACAGTAACACCTCAGTCTCCTCCTAGTTACACACAATATTACACCTTGTGATAGTTAACCTGTCATTTTGGAAGCTATTATAACTGCAATATGAATTAGGGAATGGATAAGTTATTTGTTTTACCGAAAAAGCTTTTGTCAAGACTAGACTTAAATAGATCAATGAAAGTATTAATACTATTTATTACAGTATGCACTCACTGGCCATTTTATTAGGAACACCTGCTCATTCATGGATTTATCCTTCTCCTGGTCTTTTTCCCTAATATGCCCAGTTTTGAGACGTATGTGCTCACTGCAGCATCAGATTTCTGTTCTTGGCTGCCAGGAATGGAACCCATGGTTGTAAAGAGTGGTTATTTGAATTACTGTAGCCTTTCTGACAGCTTGAACCAGTCTGGCCATTCTCTTCTGACCTCTGCTTGAACTGCCACTGCTTCTGACTGCTGAGTTCACCAGATAATTCTTTTCTACACAAATTTTAAATATTCTAAATGTTTCTGCTATGATAGGATGCACCACAACAAGTCTAAGTGTCTTGTAAATGGTTTGTTCTAAGATGCTTTGGTATGGGCTTTACTGAAAATTGGACTAACCATGTTGCTTATATGACATTACACAATCCTTAATGTAGAAATGGTTGAAATGGTAAACAACATTATCATTCGCACGCTTTAGTTGAAATATCTATTTAGACGTACAAGGGATGCATGCAAGAAGTGGAAGCTTGCAGTTCAACTAAGCACACTCCATGCATGAAATGGCAATATGCTGGAGGCAGGAGAGTTGAGAGGACTGGAGTCTTTGTATAACTGGTGGTGCTGGGGCAGGATGGTAGTATCCTGGTGCTGGTTAGGCTGGAGATGATATTTACTCCCTGAGAGCTGGAGCTTTAAGGTTATCCCCTGTTAGCTACCTAAATTTATGCACTTTGTCAGTTGTAAGCACTGTGTGATGCTATGTGCTTTCTCCTTTCTTGTTTTCCTCAGCCCCTGTAGACACATCTCCTTTTTTATTCTTCATGCCTTAAGCTTATGTATTCTAAATCTCCAGTTCTCATCTCTCTCTCTCTCTCTCTCTGTCAATCTCTCTCTCTCTATCTCTGTTTTTGCCTCTCCCCAATTTTATTCTTTCCGCTATCATACAGCATTTATGCTCCTTCTCTCTCTGACTTTCCCCCAATGCATCTCACAGATCTCAGGGAAGTTTCATTATGTAAGAGAGTAGTGTGCAGTAAAACACTGCTGCAAATCAGTGCTTAAATAATTCACCTGCACTGCTAAATAAAGCCAGCGAGCGTATACCCTGCATCCAGATCACCTGCTCGCCCTCTCAGCCACCCAGACGGCTATTACACCTTCCCATTCACCTCTTCACCATTCACATCCGTGGTACCTGCAGGAAGCAGACCCTGAGCACGTGGACACATCTCTGTTCTACTATATGGCTATTGTGTGCAGCTAATTTAGTATCAGATTACTCATACTGTGTTTTACACACAGCGGCTCACTGTATAATAGGTGGTTTGACAGAGCCTGGCACAATAGATAGGCCATTAGAGTGAGTACTGAGTGAACATGACTATACAGTTCCATTCAATCACCTACATTTGATTAGGTAAAACACATACATTTAGATATTATACAGTCACAAAAGAAAAAATAATGGATGAGACCATTTCACTCATTAAAGCCTTGAAGCAAGTCATTTCGGAATGGTGTTTGCGAACAAAACAGGCGTCAAGCTAATGATCAAGACTGACCACAAGAAGAAGACGTCTTATAGCTTTCTATGTAAGATAATTTTCTCTGAGGTCATGGTTATACATGATTATATACTATGTTCATTTTACTTCTACCATCAAACAGTCACTTACAGTGACGGACCTGTTAGTCCAGATGAAAGCAAAATTAATACTTTTGGTTTGTTTCCTACTTGGTTTGATTCGGTTTCACACTAAACAAACAAAGACACAAAAAAAAGTTGACTGAGGTTCATCTAGAGCTGAAAACCTACTTGAAAATGTATTTCATTCATTGATGAGAAATACGAGTTGATTCGAGGAAACGAAATGTTGCATACTTTATGGACTTTTCAGGGAATTTTCCAAATCTGTCCTGAGAATAACTCCAGTAATCAACCAGACCCTGCCAGCACTAACACAGTTAATGCCCTAGAATCAAACTCTGTAAAGTAGGCTGCTCAGAAACATCCCTTTGGGATCCAGATATGTGGCTAAGTGGCATCTACAGCACACTAAACTCCTGTCAGCAGACTAGACCATTTATTACTGGGGCTGAGCGAGCGAAGCCAGCCGCTGACCTAAATGAAACCAGGTGCCAATGTGAAATAATATTACTGTCACCTATGACACAGCTTTCCTGCCTTTAGAGGAACTGAATGTCCAGCTGAATGTGAAGACATTACATTACGTTCTAAACCCACAGCAAGTTAAATCTGGAGAATGAACCAAAGACAGTGATGTATGTAACCCTCTGTTTCATATATACTGTATATATAAATATTAATTCACTGGACAGTGGGAGGAAACTGCAGTACCTGAGGGATACTACAAGGACACCTGTATAACATGCAAAACTCCACACAGACTGTAACCGGACCTCAGGATTGAACCCAGGACCCTGGATCCATGAGATGGCACTCATATTTGCTAAATCAGTCCATACAAGATTTCGCAGAGTTTTTTTTTTTTTTTTTTTTTTTGTGATTATTGCAACAAAAATTTGCAATGCAGCTTGTGCTTTTTGTGCTTTTTTTGTGGAAAACTACTTGAATTGATGAAATTGCAATTGCACGAAATTGTTTTGCATGGTCTTTTGCAGTAAAGTTTATTGGAAATGAGACCTTTCTGTGACCTGTGACCTGCTATCGCGAAATCACTAAATCCTGGAGGGACTGGTAAAAATTTGTTATCATATTTATTTATTAAGCTATTCCAGGACCCAAACCATTAAACCGTGTTAAAAAAATTAACATCATTTCAAAACACAGTCTTATCTAAATCACCATTACATTCAAGTTGCCATTATTTATACCTGTTATTAAGTTATTTAGCTTTCGATGAAATAATCACATAAATGAACTCCCTACAAGAAACACATTAGTGTAACTAGCATCATTGTAACCCATTTGATTCAGGTTAGCAGTGACTTTGTTGTAAAACTATAATAATGAAATAATAACTGTAATAATAACATCTTTGATAGTCATTGACAGATATATCTATCGCTCTTCACATCATTACATATATCTTTTTAAATATGCAAATGTTTTAAAATGTATTAATAAATAATAATAATAATAATAATAATAATAATAATAATAATAATAATAATAATAATTAGTTACATTTATATAGCACTTTTCTAGACACTCAAAGCGCTTTACATAGTATGGGGGGAAATCTCCTCAACCACCACCAGTGTGTAGCATCCACCTGGATGATGCGACGGCAGCCTTAGTGCACCAGAACGCCCACCACACACCAGCTACTGGTGGAGAGGAGAGAAATACACACACCTTCTGGTCCCTGAACTCCACTTTGAGAACATAATGGACTTTTATTAAAGCAAATGAAAGACTGTACTGTATAATGGTTATATATATATATATATATATATATATATATATATATATATATATATATATATATATATATATATATATATATATATATATATATTCATAGACCTAAAGCCACTGTGAGTTATTGATTCAACAATAATATACAGATCGTAAGCTTTCAGTATGTCATGCATGTATTTATGAAAAGCTAGTAGATATTATTCATTTATCCTATATTCCAAAGAACAGGTGCACGGCTCCCCTGAGAATAAAAGCTAATACATAGTGATTGACTGCGCAAACCAAAAACAAACATATAGCATAAATGCCGATATGCTGCCAGATGATGTTTGAGCTTGTACCTTATAAAGTGGTATTGCAAAGACCAGTAAAGATCTTTCTGATGTTTATTGTCTGTGGCTGTGCAATATGTCTTAATCACAGAGGTTGTTACAAGCAATTATTACAGATGCATTTGCTCATGATAAAATCTTTCAATTACACACAAAGCACCATAGAGCTGTGTGGTGTTGGGGTCAGTTGAAGAGTTTATTAGCACACACTCAGTCTATCAGTGAGGCTGATCTACAATAGTGCATTCCCACTGATCCAGCTGTAAGGCGTGTGGGGAGGGAACAGTCAGTGACCTGTCACAGTGACTGTGTGGACGTTCTGTTAAGCTGTGCTGAGTGAATATCCTGAGGTCTGTGTGTGGGTGCAGGCCACCATGACTCACTACTGTTAGTGACTGTGTCTGTACAAATAAGGCTTGTTAAGGTTACTTTGGCTTCCTGGATGGATTTCTTACGGTTTCCTTTCTCCACAGCCTCACAAACCATAACAATGAAACAAAGACATTGATTTTTACTTTTAATAGTGCATGAACTTGCACCCTTGGCTACAAAGCAGTGGATTGAAATCTTTTCATCATAACGTTTTTAGAGACATGTGTCGTTTCAATGGGGTGAAACAACTATAACTACAAAATACAGAATATTGTTAGTGTCATTTGAAAAGAACTGAAGCAAACTGAGATTATACAGTATATCTGAGTCCTTGAACCTATGAACAAGGAACAGATGCAGGTATAATGAGCAGGCTATACCAAAGCAGAGCCAGAACTCATGTGAACCAATTAGGAGGCAGGGATTTGCAGAACAGGGCTCCTCAAGAGACTTGTCTTAAATATAAGAGATGTCTTAAATATAGTGCAAATTATCCATCCGTCCATTTTCCATACTGCTTATCCTACACAGGGTCATGGGGGAGCCTGGAGCCTATCCCAGGGAGCTCGGGGCACGAGGTGGGGGACACCCATCGCAGGGCACAATCACACACACATTCACACACGACAGACAATTTGGAAACGCCAATATGCCTACAACACGTCTTTGGACTGGGTAGGAAACCGGAGTATCCGGAGGAAACCCCCAAAGTACGGGGAGACCATGCAAACTCTGCGCACACCGTGTCCCCAAAAATCAAAATATGAAATTAGTATTTAAGTGTCAATATTAAAGGACAAAGATGAGTCCCTGTTGGTGCATTGCTGCATGTTTTAAAATATGCTTAAGGTCCTTCTGCGGGTCAGAGGCAATTTATTTTATTTTATGCGAGGCTCAATTCAACACTAGAATATTTGACACATAACATATAACACATGAACCTCATTTTCTCAAAATATTGGCAAATGTGCCATGAGCTTAAATGCCAGAGGAATTTTGTTCTACACTGCAGTGTCATTCTGAGAAGACGACTTCTGAATAAGCCATTGTATTGTAGACCAATCAACCGTTAAAGACCTAGACATGTCATTAGCAGGTACACACTTGTGTACACACACACACACATCCACACACTCAGTAACTCCTGAACCTTCATGGACACCTATAGACAGTGGCAATATAGATAACATGGGCTACATTTCAGCAAAATGTTGTTCTAAATAAAAATCAGTCTAGTGGTCTAGTTCTAAGAAACATTACAAAATAGTGATATACCTCTCTCTCACAATCGTCATCCAGACACACAGTGAATTCATACACACACATCATTTAAACACAAGGGAATTTTAGCACACGCCCAACCAAGGAAAACCAACCGGGTGAGACAATTATTCAGGCAAAATGTCTCCCTATAATGTCACTGCATTATGTATACAGGGTGTAGAAGCCATTATTTCATAACCCGACCTTTATATGAAGGCAGCTTTTGGGGATCACATGACCCTCAAGCTGGAATCCCCCCTCCTACCCCTGTGCACTTCCAAAAATACGGAAGATTATCAAACACACAGCACTAACACTTGGAAAGAAATTTGATCTCAGATGATCCTTATTACTGTGTACACAATGGAGTGTGTGTAGAGCCAGCATGCGCCCTCTACCACCGTGCCAAACGCAATCCTGCTGCATCACCGCCTCCACAGAAAGTGCCTGCCTCATCCATCCACCCATCCATCCATCTAACCATACCTTACCGTGCAGTAAATTAGATCAGACTAAACTACACATCCTGCAACTCGAATCCCTCCACACACTACTAATAATCTGACTCCCTTTCGGCGCGCATGCACATAAGCCGATCAAAGAAAATGCCATTATCAGACATATGCATCATCCAACGAGCGTATGGCGCGGCCGATTGGATTTGAAACGACGCCCCCGTCGGTCGCCAGTACGCGCATTTACAATCACACTGACTACTGAAGCACAACGTGAGGGGAGTTTAAATACCACTTACATTTCACTACCCGATCGGTGGCGTTGAGGACCATGTCGGCGTTAGACATCTTCCTGTGCGGCTGATGTCTCCGGGTGAACGGTTATTGTCCCTCCTCGCAGAGGAAGCTGCTTTAGGCTCGGTGTGCTGGCGCGGTGGCGAGATGCGGGTGCTGCAGTGGCATCACCTTGGACACTCTGTCCGGCTCTCAGCAACGCCGCTGGATAGGACTACGCCACTATCCAGCTGAAGAGTCGCGCTGAACTAGAAAAGGGTGGATGCTGCTGCTGAGGCTGAGCTGAGGATGCTGCTGGTGCTGCTGCTGCTGCCGTGATGTGGGGGAGGATGGAGGGAGCGGATGGGGAGGGGGCTAGAGAGAGAGAGAGAGAGAGAGAGAGAGAGAGAGAGAAAGCGGGAGAGCCATGAGCCGTGGAGAAGAGGGGAGAAGGGAACTCCCACGCACCCATTTGAAGGGGCTGCCTGATGCTGCCATCAGGTGGATGTGAAGAGGGGTTTCCCGAGAACAAGACACGCCATGTTTGCTAATCAATATCCACTTGACGCAAGAGTCTCTGGCATCCCTCTACCCTCCTGTTGTGCAACGGTTAAAAAAAATAAAAATAAAATAATTTATTGTTATTATTACCAGGCAAAAACATAACGAACGCGTTACTGCAAGCACCAGCTTCAGTATCTGATTTAGGTCATGTACCTAGGCTACCTAAGAGAACAGGGGTATTGTTTTTAGTCACGTTGTTCACCAAAAATCTGTCCATTTAGGAAATCTCAGGGCTTCCCTTCAGTACCGCCCCAACGCTGATTGGCAGCTGTCAATCAATAGCATCACTGAGCACAGCGAAGCCATATAAATCAAGCCGACAATAATGACAGGAAAAATAACAAACGTTGCACGTGGTTACTGACTCCACCTCGCATAACCTTACTAGCTGTGCAGGTTTCTCTATAACAAAATCTACATAATTTTATACAAAACAAAATTCTAAACATCTGGAATGCAATAAAGCAACATAGATTTCTAACGGTTTCTAAAACTGTATGTTATATACAGTAGAATGGGTCTTGTTCGCATTAGTCTAATACTTGAGGTTCTTTTTCTATTGCTATTTAATTTCTTTCTTTCTTTCTTTTTTTTTTAATTAGTCGTTTAATACTGATAGTTGTGTTAATAAGGGGCTTTTGGTTTGAAATCTAGATTTTAGAGGCACTGCTTTAAGCATTGCTGCTGCCTTCACACCATCAGCCACAGTATAAAAGTCAGAGAGCACTAGACGTACTGCACTTTTAGAATGAAAAAAAAAAAGAAAAAAAAAAAGTAGGGATTATTTGATTATTCTAAAATGTCATATGGGGAGGGGGCACGGTGTCTTAGTGGTTAGCACTTTTGCTTTGCACCTCCAGGTTGAAGTGTTCGAATCCTGCTCCCACCCTGTGTGCGCAGAGCCTGCATGTCCCCCCACCATGTTTCATGCCCAAAGACATACTGAATGGCATTTCCAAATTGTCCGTAGTGTGTGAATGGGTGTGTGATTGTGCCCTGTGATGGCTTGGAACCTCGTCCAGGGTGTCCCCCGCCTTGTGCCCCGACTCCCCCATGACCCTGTGTAAGATAAGCGGTATGGAAAATGGATGGATGGATGGATGGAAAATGTGATATGATAAACACACAACAGAGTACTTGTTCATCTGAAAGGATTCCAATTAGAACCATTATCTATCCAAAGAACCAAAGAATAGTTTATTTCCAAAATCACATAGTAGATATGTCAAAACTGTACACCACCTCCAGTACGGTACTGCTCTGTAAGGGTTTTAAATTGATGTTTGTCACATTTTTAAGGGTGGAACACTTAAAATGCCTCAATGAACCTTGTTGCAAAGGTTCTTAGAATATGAATGGAATGGTACCTAAAAGAAGCCATAGCCTAACACGTTGATGTTCAAAGAAACTTTGTATTTGCAACCATTATAACCATCTAGAGTGCTATATGCACACAAAAAGGATATAAATCTGTATGTATACATTTTTAAAAGGATTATATGTTCAACAAACAAAAACAACAACAATAATAATATTAATATAATAATATGAATAATCCCTGTGCCCCATGTGCTATTATTATTATTATTATTATTATTATTATTATTACGATATTGACATGTTTAGATCTAAGTACTTTACAGATGGGTGACAAATTAAAGGAAAAAAACAGTCACTTTATGCTGTAGGGGCATTTTCTGGAATTGTTTGGGCCCACTTGTCCCCTTAGAGGGAAGAGTGATTGCAAATCAATACAAGGTTATTCTGACACCTTTATCCAATGAAACATTTCTATGCTGATGGGAGTGGTCTCTTCCTGGATGACTCCGCCTCTATCCACAGGGCACAAGGGCTGAATGCTTTGATGAGGATGAAAATTATGTAAATCGTATGCTATGGCCTTCAGTGTCATCATATCTCAACCCAAATGAACTGTAACATGTAAGACAGCACTCTCCACCATAAACATCAAAAGACCAACTGAGGGAACATCTTTTGGAAGAACAGTGTTCATCCCAGGTTGCTTTTGCTCAACCTATTCAGATTGACATATTTAGACTTTTCAGACACCCTGTATAATTAGTAAAAGATCTGCAGTGATTCATTTGTGTGTCTCAATGAATTAAACAAAAAGAATGACTTTATCTATCATAGTGTCATATTCTTTTTAACTATTCACTCCAGCTACCAAATGTTAGACAGACCCTGTTTTTGCAAGCTTTGTCTGCACTTTGCTATTTGCAATACTTAGTTTTGCCTCAAGAGGTCTCCCAATAACTATTAAACAGTTTTATGCCTACTGCTTCGAGCAGCCAGCTAATTATACCACAATTAAAAGAGCACAGCATTATCTATCTATCTATCTATCTATCTATCTATCTATCTATCTATCTATCTATCTATCTATCTATCTATCTATCTATGGAGTGCTCTCCACTAATATTGGCACCCTTGGTAAATATGAGCAAAGAAGGCTGTGAAAAATTGTCTTTATTGTTAAACCTTTCGATCTTTTGTTTAAAAAAAATCACAAAAATACTCTGCTCTCATGGATATCAAACAATTGCAAACACAACACAGGTTTATCAAAAAAAAAAAAAAAAAAAAAAAAAAAAAAAAAAAAATATATATATATATATATATATATATATATATATATATATATATATATATATATATATATATATATATATATATTTGAAGTATATTCCCATTGATATTTAACATATTTTTAGTACATCTGGGTGAGTAGGAACAGGAAATTGTTCAACCATGACTTCCTGTTTCACAGGGGTGTAAATATGAGGTAACACATAGGCCAAATTCCCTTAGTCATTCATAGCAACGGGTAAGACCAAGGAATATAGCTGTGATGTGTGGCAAAAGGTTGTTGAGCTTCACAAAATAGGAAGTGGTTATAAGAAAATAGCACAAACATTGAAAATGCCCATTTCCACCATCAGGGCAAGTTATTAAGAAGTTCCAGTCAACAGGAAATGTTATGAATCAGCCTGGGATTGGACGTGTGTCTATATTGTCTCACTGTGAAGAGGATGGTTAGAGTGGCCAAAACAAAAAAAGTTGCATCATGGGATCAGAAAGTCTCCAAAACAACAATCCGAAGTAAACTACATCACCACAAGTTGTTTGGAAGGGTTTAGCCTCTACTCTCATCCAAAAACATACTCAAGCGTGTTCAGTTTGCCAGACACTACTGGTACTTCAAATGATGTGATTTTGGCGCACACAGAGAGGTAGCCATATGGAAAAGTACCTCATGCCCACAGTTAAATATGGTGGTGGCTCTTTAATGTTTTGGGGCTGTTTTTCTGCCAGAGGACCTTGTTAGGATACATGGCATCATGGACTCTATCAAATATCAACAGATATTAAATGAAAACCTGACTGCCTCTGCCAGAAAGCTTAAAATGGGCCGTGGTTGGATCTTCCATGAAATATGTCTTATAGTCCAAAAATATGGCAACACTTGTCATTTCTATACACTTCGTAGTACATAAAAATGATTTATGACGTATACGGACTACATGGAACTGGCAGTTATTATGAATAGTTTGAGAATACAATAATGTGAAGATAATCACTTAAATGACAATATATCAGTTGTACTCTGAAAGTCTCCCTACAGTCTAGAACAATACAGAACACCTACAGTTTCTTTTGCCAACTCAGACGCTTCCTGTTTTTCAAACTGAAACATCATTCTGCTCCTGTGTGTCTATATCTGAGAATCTGGAAATACCTGTGTTTGTCACCAGTCAAAGGTTAACATGGAACTTGTTTAGACATGCATGCACAGGCAGGATAAGTAGTTTTCTCTACTTTTCCCTCAACTATTCCCTGATGTTCCCTGCATTCTTTAAGCATTCCCTGGTCCATTCCCAGTGCCAGAAATCTCTCACCTCTACAAATCAGACCACAATAAGAATTTTCATATCTATATTTGCTCAAATTTATTCTTTTTTTTTTATGGTAAATGCATCTCATTCTCTTCTCTCTGACAGAATACCCCCAGAATTGATGCAAAGGTGCTGCTTTGGACTCGGAAAATCACCCTTTGTTCCTTTGGAGACTTGACAAAGAAAACTGTGAAAACCAGTTTGCACTGGTGTGCGTTATCTGAGCTGCACCATCTGCAACGTTGCACTTTGCATCCAATCTATCCTCTTTTTGTGTGCCAATTAGTACATATCACATTTATAGGTGTTGGAAGAAGATGTTCTTTCAAGCTTCTGTGACTATAGAATATTTTCACCTGTGATCTGTATAAGGTTTTTTTTCACCCCATTTTCTCCAAGTTTGGTTAATTCCCACCCACTAGCTAGTTCTCCCCCAACCAGAGAAGATAAAGATGACCATGTGCTTCCTCCAAGACATATGAAGCCTGAACTGTGGACTTTTTTTTTTTTTTTAGCTTTCACTTTCTACAGTGCAGAGAGTGATGATACTTCATTTCAATCTTCTTGCATTCTGTCACTGCAACACCTACTTGAGCTCACAATGAGTTATAAACTTTCCCACTTCATTACTTCATAGCGGATCATCACTTTCAAAAAGACACAATCTAGCCTTTATTTAAACATTGAGTTGCTTAGAGACATTTAAGTGATTTTTTTTCAGCTCTGTAGTGACTGCCTTAGATACCACTGCTCATCAAACATCATGTGTACAATGTAGTCTGTAGATATAAAGACCAAAATCATATTTTACTTGCTAAATGGTGCTAACCTGTTTTGCATAAAACATCAGCTTAAGCCTGAATAGTACTTTCCACACTGCACATTACTGCGTAAATGAGGTGTGCTATGAAGTGGTTCTCCTCGGATTTTTTCCAGATGGTATGACTGGCATCCCGCTTTAAAATCCACTCAACTGGTCTTTTCCAGCAAGCTGAACATCACTCCACATTACTGCTGTCTTAACGGTTTAAGGAGGCAGTTTGAAGGCTAATGTGCAGACCTACAGAAGATGTAAAAACCCCTACTTGTAAATTTATCCTCCATCTACTGTTTGTGTTGCTTAAATTTAAAGCAATTTATCTTAAATAAGTGTTAAGGGTACACTTCCAGGTATATTCCAGGTAAATGATACATATCAAGGATATGTGTGTGTGTGTTTGTGTGTGTATGTATATATATATATATATATATATATATATATATATATATATATATATATATATATATATATATATATATATATATATATATATATATATATATATATATATATATATATATATATATATATATATATATATATATGCTTTCAAACTTTTCGTTTACGCTAAACAACTTTACGTCCGCCATTCTGGCACAAACCTTTCTTGTGGGTGGGGCTTCTCATTGGCTAGTGAGATTTGGATAAACAGCTCCCTGACCAGGAAGTAGACAATTCAGTGTCGTGAATTTTGGAGTGAGTCCTGGATGCGGTTTTCTGTATAGTTATAGTGTTTGTACTTTGTAGTGGAAATTACTTACTTACTTAATCAGTATAGTAGTTCATAATTGAAGTTGAGGTTTGGGTAGACTCATACGACTATTTTTTCTAGATGAGCGCTCAGGAGCGGCGTGGAGCAGCATCATTATCCTCCTCCTCAACTGGACACTTGAGCTGTCGATCCAAATCGCACTAGCCAATGAGGGTAAATCACTGCTATGCCCCGCCCACACGTGAGATTTGTGCCAGGATGGCGAACGTAAACTTGTGGAACGTAAACGGAAAGTTTGAAAGCGTAAACTCTGGTAGCACGTTCATAAACCATGATTAGTGAAAACAGAGCTTAGAAAACTGTTAACAAAGAATGCTGTTTATTTGAAGACCATGTTAAATTTTTGCCACTGAGTTCACTGTTTTCAGTTTCAGAGCGTTTAAAGGTTGATGTGGTGATTAAAGAAGAATGTAAGTGAAAAATAGTCACATAAGCACCTGCGGTTTTTTCTTCATCAAAAAATTCATATGCTAAATATATGCAAATTGGAAACTCCCCAAACCTTGAATCACCCACCCCCTTCCCTTGGCAAACCAGTGTAAGGTTTCATATACTCTCCTGTACTTTTTAAGGCCTCATTTGCATGTTGAGACCTGATTGGCTCTTATATTTTATTACACAACAAAATTTGCCTGTGACATGTTGAAGCCTAATTCTAATAGGATTATACAGTGAGATGTTCAGCGTCCCTATTTCGTAAAAGTTTAGGGTGAATTTAATGGCCAGTAGTATCATTATATCATTTATGATTTTGGTGTTGAGATCCATCCTTATATTGGATTATCATCTGTAATGCTGTCAACACACCACCAGATGGCGATCAATTATTGAGAGATCATTTCCCAACATTCATGCACTCACTCAGAACTCAGTATTTTTTCCTGTTAAAAGCGCCTTCCAGTATTTGAGAGGTATTTTGAAGAAATCCTCCTGGACAACATTCTGGTTAATTTTCTTATGAAATGCATTTGAGTTTAGAACATCTTTGGGTGCTGAATGTCCAGTGTTGGAGAAGTCCTGTCAGCATGTCATGCGTGGATGTTTGTGTTGGCCGCACCTGTTCCTGTGCTGACAGTTCAAATCACTCAGGTTAAGACACTGAAACCTTGTCTTCTCTGCTCTGTGGAGACATGACAGCGCTCATGGCTCTCAAAGTTCAAATGTGAGTCAGCCCCCCCCCCCCCCTCTCTCTCCTGTACTCTCTCATCCTTGTAAGAAGATTTGCACAGAGAGAGTGGCTCAATATCTAGAGGTATACAGGGACAAATATTAACGAGGAGAGTCCATCCTGTCCTGCTGTAGTGCTGTACGTCACGAGGACGCTGACGAGGACAGAAGCAGAACCATGTGTGCTTTGGGGGGAAAGAGGGGAGGGGAGCACAGCGGTGTTTGTTTGGAAAGCTTACGCAGCTCACAACATTCTTCAGTGTCTGAGAAGCCGTACATCTCCCACCACTCCCTTTCTTTCTGTGTCTCTCGTTCTTTCGGGCAGTGTTTAGGAGCACTCCTGTGGTGCTGGTCTTGTGTGCAGCTGGAAAAGTAGACATGGAACCCTAATACCCCTCCCTTGTCAGGAAAAGCTCTCTGCCTCGTCTCACACATGGAGAAAACAACAAAGATCTGAGTGTGGCCGCAGCCTTGAGGCTCAGCGCACCCACCCAAACCTCTCCTTTGTCACGGCTTGCTGCTGCTGCTGCTGCTGCTGCTCTCTCCCTCTCTCTCTCTCTCTCTCTCTCTCTCTCTCTCTCTCTCTCTCTCTCTCTCTCTCTCTCTCTCTCTCTCTGTTTCTCTCCCCAAGAGACAAAACGTTCGCTCCACCTCACTTGGTCTGACTTTCCATTTTGTCTTTACTCCAACGCCTCATGCGTGAATCGAATGTCCACTCTTATATGCATGTAATTATGAAGTTTCTAAGTTGGTAATGATTCCTTGTAAGCATTTTAGACAATAATAATATGTTATAAATAATTCCTCGATCGTTTATAACCATGTTATAACACAAGTGTCACTATTCTTTATAACACCATACGATAATCCTCACAATCTTATAACTAATTAACTAATAATGAATAATTAACGAGTGATTGAAAAACAACTGTAATATTTGTTAACAAATATAAAGACATTATAAATGTTTAAAATGCCATCACTGATTGCTTCCAAAAATGACAAGGACACACATGTAGCACCCAGCGTCCTATTATTATTATTATAATTATAATAATTATTATTATTATTGCATCTTTATTATTTTTACTTCTTCAATAATGTGTCTTATATATAGTTAATATAGTTAATCAAAATAGATATAGAAAAGTAGATATAGTTTATAAGAATAGTTAAAAGTGTCTTACAACTTATAATGAGGAATAACTTAACATATCATTCATTTTACCTGAAGCTCTCAGTAATGACATTTTAAATAATTATAATGTTTACAGTTGCTTTGTAATTATGCACAGGTTATTATAAGTTACAACGTTTTTGCAGTACAGCATACAGTGTAAAATATGTACTGTAGACTTTACAGTAAACAACTGTAAAACATATTTATAGTATTTTTTTTAAGTATTGTAATATCTTACATAGTATAAAATAACACATAATCCAGTACATTTGCTCATTTGGCTGATGCAGGATACCCAGGTTGCCAGCTAATTGCTGTAAAATTTACAGCATTTTGTTGTCAAAGAATCATTTACAGCATATTATTAGAGCTTTATGGGACATTGCTATGATTATTATCATTATAAGCACAGTTATAATGATGATCTAATATGAATATGCCTCACTGAAAGCGTTAGTTGTGTTTTTAACATAAAAACAATCCCCATGAGGGTTTAACAGTGGCCCTTACTCCAATTATGTACCTTATATAATGTAAATCTATAGTGATGATTCTCTCCAAGGTACAAAGACAAGCTTTTGAGGCTAATACCCCAATACCAAGTTAAGTTTGGTACACTTTCTTAATGAAAACAGGCATTAACACAGATTTTGCATTTATGTTTAAGTTTTGTTGTGTGTGACTTAAAAGATAATCACATATATGATACACAAAGCTGTGTGTAGTAATGCATCCACTTTCTGGTTTCTGTATCCTCAGAAACAATGTTTTCCTATAGTTTTTCAAGTCTGCCAAGCTAAAGCCTTATCAGTAGAGGTCAGAATGAGGAACGAGCTCAGCCATAGCCAGTAATAAAAGGTTATTTTGGAGAAAAGCAGCCACTACAAAAATATTTGTAATCTTATGTGGTAATTTCATTCTTAAGCTGCCCTGTTGCAGAATTTCAGCTTGTGAAGTGCGTTAGAAATGCTTTTATTAGACCACTGAAAGTGTCAAAGTGAATAGATTTCAACTGAAATTCAGTTGTCTGTGTAGACATTTCATGATATGAGAGGCACTCCTTTCTGAAAATAAGTGTGTCGCAGTCTGGGAAAACCTGTTGGATGTTGCTGTGGCTCGAATTCAGGCAAACAGCCGAAAAAGACAAACAATTCAAATAATGGTTTGGCTAAAATTGAGTTCATCATTGCGGAAGGAGCTAACAAACGCGGATGTAAATGCAGTCAGTCTGCCGAAAGATATCTGAAAGCTTGCTAAGTGTGATTTCCTGTCCCAGTGAATGTCAGGATTTGATCAAGATGGAAAGCTACATGACGTAGCGAAACAGACATAAGCCTAATCAAATCAAAATGTCCATGATCAAAATGAAATATTTAAATGTTATTTTCTACTTCACTTTTTGAGGTAACCATTTAAAATGCTGGAACTTTATATCTGATTCAGGTCAGGAATGCCTGTAGTTTTCAGTATAGTAGAAAATCTATAGTCAAAATTTCCTCATATGAAGGGTTTTCCCAGGCCATCACACATATACTAAGTAAAACTTAGACCAAGTCAACCTGTTCTGTAACAACAGTTCACTGTCAAAACATTTTGCTTCAGTGCTTTTAAAATCAACTGTTAATGGACAGAAATGCATTGTTTTCTTTTACCAAACAGTGCTGTTCTATGTCATTACCTTTCTCCATCTTCATTGTCCATTGTTCATTGTGTTTCATATCTGTGTTTGGGTTTGCACCAAAAAAATTCTACCTTCATCCACCATGAACATTTCATCGAATCATCCAATGATAAGCCATTTCTAGCTTTAAGGGTATTAGCGTTTGCTTAGGACCCCCAAGCCACCAGGGGGCCCTGTAAGAATGCAGAATTGTTATATACAATTTATCATATATTTATTTCTTTTATTAAATGATATCATATAATACTGTAGAGCTGTGTGTATCCCTTTATCTCTGGAATCATATGCCCACTTTTATAGTGGTCATGTAAGTTCCTGGCTCTTGTCTGCTGGAGTGTCTATGGTATGTCTTCCTGGGAATCCTTCATCATATATAGTTTTGCGTTTTCCAGATTCAAGGTCCTGATTCAGTTAATCAGGTAATGATCAAATTCTAAGAGCCCTAAAACACAGGGCTTGGCTTCCAGAGAGGGTTCCAATTAGAAATTCTTTAGGAAGCGAAGAACTCTCAAGTATACACTAGGGATGCAAACTATAGATTTTTCAATACAATAATGATATATTAGCTCTAAAGATGGGGCTAATACCCAATACTGATTTTTCCCCTCACTAGAACAGTTACAAAGGAGAACAGTCATGTTTGGCTATTTTATTAGTGCAAAGTGCTGATTCATGCCCAAGCTATGAAAGAAATCACGTAAATGTTACCAATGACGTCACTGTGTCTGTATCTATTTGAGGAAATATCTATCTTTCAATCAAGTGGGCCATGACCTGTCTATCCACCACACCAATTTCCTGCAGACAGTAGTAAACTGTCTGTGGCAGCACCAATGATCAATATTCCTGTTGTTAAATCCCTACTTTGTCAGATTTTTTGCATCACCATGCTGTAATCATGGATGGTACACCATAGAAAATGCTTTCCAATAGACAGCCTGTTTGTTGGTAGAAGACAGCAAGTCTGATAACAAGCTGTATTCATAGTACGTACATTTATATGTATATGATTTTGGGACTAATTTATATGCACTTCAGTTGTGTTACAAATATGCCATTTTGCTAATGGGTTCACACTGGTTGCTGAAGCAAAGGAACTGGTTTAATTACAGTTTCCAATAGCGAGGTGGAGCATCACCATATTATAAATCATGTAGCTTAATTATTTCAACTGTTTTATTTATAGACTGTATCATCTTATGTATCTCCTGTCAGCTGGTTTGTAGAACAGCTGGCTCGCTTATTAAATACTGGCTATTAACACAACAAGCTGCTCTCAAGTCGCTATGTTGGTCATTATTTCCTTCTCTGAGGTGTTTGGGTCACACTGATGAGCACAATATTCCATTTTGACAGCTTGTCTATTAAAGTTGAACCCCTAGTCCAAGATGATGCCATGGCACATGTTATAAGTCTAATATCAACCCATTACATTTTGGAAGATACAAATTTAAAGGAAAGCTAATGACATGTCTCTTAGCAAATGAAGTGCTTATGAATAGAATGATCCTAATGAAGCTACATGATTTTGCATAAAGACAAGAAATACAAATAAGTCACAGACCAAGCTTTTAGCAAGCTTCTGTTGTAAACTTATGCAAGACATATTGGTCTGATATTGATACTGAGGATCAGCTTGGTGCATCCCTAATAAGTACAATAATTAAAACATAAGTTCTAATAAATTGTCTTTGATTGATGCATTGATGCTTTGACAACAAAAGCTGAAATAACCCAGTATAAACGATGTAGATACATTTCCCAGTCTTTAACTGTAAGGAAAGTTAAAATGTGTTGAGTTGGCCCCATGCACTGGTGATCTTATTCGCCTTTTTATGTAAATACCCTTACTATAGACTTTATGCAGGTGTGCAGCTGAATTTCCCGTTTTGACCTCTTATAGTCAATAATGACTGACTTCACTGCACTTAAGGCTGTGTGAACTCATCTGACTATGGAACCAAATTTGTGCTTCTCCATTAAATGTCTCCCACGTAGCTTCTTGCAAGTAAGCTTGTCAAATCCATTGCCACCTTTACACTTTTCACCTGCAGCTGAGCGCCATGTGCGTAGCTTTGTGTACCTGTGGAATTTCACACATCTCAGGCCCAAGGTGTCAAAAATGACACTCCACTGCGTTCACGCGTCTACTATGGCTTGGGCATTGAAGAAAAGTAAAAATAAAAGTAGATGGAGTATGTGTCAGGCAAGTGGCAAATATATCCAAACCAAGTAGTGAATCTCAGCAATATAGAGAAACAATCTATTAGAACTAATATTCTTTCTTCAAAATTAAGCAAATTTGAAGAAATTGGTTATATATAATTTTACATTCTGATAGCTCTCACTATCAGTGAAATGAGAGAGAACATATCAGAGAACATTTTCGCAAAGAAGCAGTTCGCTCTTCAAATTAGTTTGCGCATATATAGCTAGTCAGTGCAAGGTTAAGCTGTAAAGAAACATACAGCAGAGCACCAGGATGATGGAGTAAGAGATAAGCCAGGAATAACTTATAACTTAAGGATGGAGAAAGCTAAGGGTAATAATTTAAAAGATTTCAATAACTATAGTATTGAATTTAGTATAGTAGTAGTTTAATAACTAAGTAACTATATAGGGACTGAGCAGAAATAAATAAGTAGTATTACATTAACACCTACATCGCTGCTATTAACTACTAAGGAATACTGGACAATACGGACAATAATTAATAGTAAATAGTAAATTAATGGGTTGGTAGTTCATTATGAATTAAGCAATAATTACTAAGTCTTATATTATGTAATAGTCAGTCCATGCAAGTTTTCGGAGAGTTTTTTTTTTGTTGTGATTGTTGTGGCCAAAAATGCTTGATTTTGCTGTGGGTTTTTCCCACAATTTGCTTTTTTTGTGGAAAACTACTTGAATTGGCGAAATTGCAATTGCACAAAAATGTTTTCAGTCTTTCGCAGTGATGTTTGTTCATAAATGAGACCTTTTAGCTGCACTTATGTTCAATGCACATGAATCAAAGAGGGCTCTGGCTGAATACATGTTGTGACGACGTCACATGACGCACGTTGGTCAAAATCTGCGGAAAAATACTGCGGAGTTTGTTTGATTTTGCGTTGATTTCAGCAATCGCAAAATTGCGAAATCCTAAAAGGACTGAATAACCGCAAAAATATGATGATATCCAAGCATCTTTGCACAGCCCAACAGGACTCCAGTTAAATGCATCTGTACTAAATTAAAGGACTAATAAACTAATAAACTAATAAACGTCTGCAGATTCTGATTGACAATGTCAAATTACATGTTGACACTAAACCTCATTACCTATATTTTAGTTTGAATTTCGGCATGTACAATTATGATTAACTTTTTTTTACTCTATTGTCATTACTTGTACTTCTGTACTTGCTGTAATGATGATATGGATATTGATGTGGATTTTTTAAGTGTGAATGACGCATTTTACCAGGCTGTTAAAATGCCAGACTCAGATTGTCACACACTTTGACGAGACGTAGAATCCCCCAGATACGCCAAATGTGAAATTAATGAATAAGGATATTGATTGTGAAATTTATGTATGCTTGTTTTACGATCAGATAGCATCTCACATCCCATGGTTTATGATAAGTCAGATCAGGTAGGTTCTGGGTGACATAAAGCATCTACTGGAGGAATATTTAATATATGCCTGCTGTGTGCTGATTTTTATACCGTATGCAGAAAAAAAGAGGTAACAAAAAATGGCTTTCTCTCATACTTCTATTTCACTTGTCTGTTTAGGAAACCACGTGAACCTTTTCAGGAAGTGGCCTTGGAGCAGATCTAGAGGTCTCACGGGCATAGTGTGTTGTGGTGAACTGGGATGTCTGGATGCTGTCACCGCCCCCCCCCCCACCCCACCTTCAGGCGTCCACCAAGGTTTGTCGGTGGTGGGGTGGCTGGCCGCCTTGTCCCAGGGAGCCTTCATCTCTGTGTTACCTTCTGGCTCTCCCTTTTAGTTATCCTGTCATAAGCTAGTCTTGCCAGAGTACCTGCTTTCAATCACGCAAAGTACATTGTCCTTAACCATTACGGGACAATAATCATACCTAATGATCTCTCTCTCTCTCTCTCTCTCTCTCTCGCTTTCTCTCCCTCCCCTTCTGTCGAGCTTCACATGATACTCCTGAGATGCCAGTGATCCCGACCCCTTCTGCTCTCTGGACCTGCCCGATCCATCCTGATGCCCTACTTCTGGTTGGAGACCTCATCAATTGAGGTCACATGATGCTGCTGAGGATGGCCCCACACGGTGCAGCCTAAAGATCATTGAGATTACAGTGGTGAAGTTCAACAAAACAGACTTCATATAAAAACTGTAATGAATTTTTCATGGTCTCACAACTGCTATTCTGACCGTGTTGTACTGGT
The DNA here is from genome assembly GCA_023630585.1 of Cranoglanis bouderius. Taxonomy (NCBI): domain Eukaryota; kingdom Metazoa; phylum Chordata; class Actinopteri; order Siluriformes; family Cranoglanididae; genus Cranoglanis; species Cranoglanis bouderius. Next base: position 21,813,675 of record CM042541.1, read on the forward strand.
ACATTTATAGAAGGGATTTATTTATTTATAATTGCACTATCCGGTGTCACCCAGATGAGGATGGGTTCCCGTTTGAGTCTGGTTCCTCTCAAGGTTTCTTCCTTATATCGTCTCAGGGAGTTTTTCCTTGCCACCGTCGCATCTGGCTTGCTCATTGGGGATAAATTCATAAATTTAAAATCTATGTCCTGAATTTATATACTTCTGTAAAGCTGCTTTGGGACAATGTCCATTGTTAAAAGCGCTATACAAATAAACTGAACTTGAACTTGAACTTGAAGTGGCCAACATCTGACGCATTTTGCACTAATTTACACTGTTTACTAAGTTTACAACTGAACCCTGTAAAAAAAAAACAAAAAAAAAAAACAATTCTTTTGTCATAAGAAATGTCAATTTCATAGTCAACGATCATATACCAATCAACAGATACAAAAAGTTGTTATGTCTTTTAGCTCAGGAGTGTCTAATCCCATAACCATGTAAAATTGTACTATCCAATACTGTCCATTTACACATTGTTTACACATAATGTTGCACATTATTTACTTACTTTCACGAATAATTCAGTAACTAAAGGAGAGCAAACTACAAGGCTGAGAATTAAGTGTGGACATGTCAATAAGTCCTGTGAGTTTAAAAAGTAAGCCCATTAGCATTAGTGATATAGCGTAGTTGTAACTGCCAGGAAAGTGGTTATTTCCTTCTCCAAGCTGCTGATGTCATCAGTTCTTGGCTCCGGACCAATGATATTTTGTCGTCTCTTTTGTAGGGGTAGAGTCTGTAATGGTTCAAGATTAGTCATCAGCTCTGGAACCAGAAAAAAAAGCCTATTAAGGGTCATTGTGACACAGTCATATTTATTTTTCAGGTGGAATCATTTTCAGCCAGCAATGATTTTAAATAGTGCTAAATGAGTCTCTTGTCTAAATGGAGGCCACTAAGTGAGACCTTTAATGTAATACGATGTGTTTCCAGTATAACTTGGACACTTGCCCTAATCAAAGGGTAACGTGTCCGAGTAGCGTCGGAGATGAAGGTTATTAAAACCTGAAGGTCTCTGACTCATATGTTCTTTATTATTGCTCTATTTGTGAACTTTGTCGTTATGAACATAAGACACATGTCGCAGTTAGTATAAAATGGTATAGATACAGTGACCCCAAATGAGCAATTTTGGACAGGTCTTATATAATAAAATGGAATTATAGACACATTATGTAAGGAATAAAACAGTGCATGCTGTTATAGGAAAACAATCAGGAGAATCGGAGGGCTGTTAACACCCAATAACAGCATGTCCCAAAGTGTTTTATTCCTCTTATACCACAGCAATTTGTCAATGCTAGCACTTTTAAAAAATATATTTATTAAAGAATGACACATGATACTTTTTTTTTTTTATCTAATTACTTACATGTACTGTTGTGGAGCGTCCATAATGCGAGTTTCACTTATGATATTAGCAGCTGTTCCCTCACCAGCCTCTCTTTCTCTCTCTTTGAAAAAAAAACAACAACAAAAAAAAAAACGCAGCTTGTCGTGTTGCTGTCAAAACACAAAGCCTTTCAATCATGAAGACTTTCCTGTCTCAGAAAACATACAGTTAAAAGTTACAGCTTTACCTCTTCTTCTTCTTTTCCTTTTGGCTGTTCCCTTCAGGGGTCGCCACAGCGAATCATCTGCCTCCATCTAGCCCTATCCCCTGCATCCTCTTCTCTCAGAAGCACTATTACAAAGCACTGATGCTGGAGACTCCTTCCAAAAACGTGAAAAAAATCTCTCTTTAGAGAATGCGTTGGATGGCAGGTTGAATGTACTGGCTTTCTTTGAGGCTCTGTGCATCTCTGGGGATGTTATATGCAGCTAATCCATTAACTCTACCTAGGTAGCAAAAATACAGTGTAGATAATAAACCTATAACACCTGGTTGTATTCTATGTTTTCTTTTTACCTGGACTGTGTTCACAGCGTATTTTACTTTCTGAAGTGTCCATATTTATCTCCAGCCTGTCTAAAATGTTTACGCCCAGATAGCGTTAGCTATATCAGGCAAAAAAGATATAACTGAGTTTAAAGTACCTAATTACACAGATACGCAACTCCACAGTCCACAACAACCAACAGTCACTAGTAAATAATCATGAGTTCTGTGACTCAACTGGGCTATAATACGAATTCTGCAATGAGGAAAAATCTTCTGATTATCTTTTATCATTCACTAGCTTCCCACCATATTAGAGAAGAAAGAAGCTTAAACTCCATGAGTCCTGAATCTTTTTACCTCTTATAGCGTACTATCAGACTTTCACACTCCAGTTTGCTTTGTTTGCGCTATCACACCCTCTCTCACTCCTAATTGGCTGCTGGCTCCTGCCAGTCACAATGCAGTGGATTTCTTTCATGTCTAAAGTTAGGCCATGATGACTTTTCATTACCTCGTCAATTCTGACGCGACACCCCTGGCTGTGAATTACTATTAAAGGACTGTCAGGGTGACTCACAGCAGCTCATCATATTATTTAGTAATTTTTCTTCCCTGACTAAATAATCGTTTTTGTTTTTTTGTTTTTTTTTTTTTAGATCAGTTTGCATCTGTACACAGGATAGAGACAGAGTCATAGACGATGATTATGCACAAAAACGAACAACATATTCTTTACTTGTTACTATGAATTATCCAGTAACTACAGGAAAGCAAGTAGGAAGGTATGTTTAGCTACAAAAGTGAGAATGAAGTGTGGACACACCAGTGAGTCTGGGGGGTTTACAGGCTAAACCCATTAGCATTAGCGCTATAGCTCAGTCGTAATTGCCTGCAAAGTGGTAATTTCCTTCTCCAAGCCGCAGACATCACCAGTTCTTGGCTTTGGTCCAGCAGTATTTTGCTGTAGTAAACTGTGTAACAGACAGATAGACAGATAGATAGATAGATAGATAGATAGAACTCAGTGAGGAAGGGAGAGGGAGAGAGACAGAGAGAGGGGACTGGGGTCATGAGGCAGGTTGAGTATCCATAATCAGTGTGACCATTTATAGAGTCACTTGATGTGTTCTATTGAAGCAGGCTGTGCTAACCATTCAGGCCATTCAGGTCTACGGTAAACAGTGACTAAAAATGGCGTCAACAGTGCGGCAGTCCACGCCAACTGTTTTTCTGCCTCCCTCCCCCTCCAGGAGAGCACGGAAAGCGGCCGGCCACTTAGGAATGGAAGTGATTTTGAAAAGCTAAAAGAGGACGCGCAGACGGACGTCTGCTTAATGTAAGACACGGTGAGGCCTGGCCGGGAAATGGAGACGCTCCGGGGATTTTAGCAAGCAATGCGTGTCCAATGTTTTCCCCTCGTGAGAGGCTGCACGCAGCTTCCTTTGGCGAGAAAGCACACAAACACCAAATACGTCAGCAGTGAAACAAATGCTGCCAACTTAATGACGTAGAGTTTTAGGATATATTCCTGCGGTCTTTCATTTGCTGTGAATAATCCAATCTCATAGTTTATAGATTTTCTTAACCTTGGGCACCCAGTTTTTCACTGATTCTCTTCCCATCCTTTTTCTCTTTCCTTTTGAAGCATCTTGTGTGATAGTTATCTGGAGACTATCTGCTGTGATCATACTTCACAATATTGGTGAAATGAAGTTTCCATACACTGTAATTGGTCAATTTACTGTACATAAATCACAAACCTGCCATTCATGTAAAACCTTGTTCTGCGTGGGCGAGATACGTTTTATAAAAGAAACCAATCTGTCCAAAAGTCTCTTTAGTAAAAACAAATTAAAATCTACAAGGAACTGTGGAAAGTTCCAGTCCTTGCATTTATAATATTAGTTTCAGTGTAGTTTACTAAATGAATAAAACGTGACTATAGGAAAATAATCAACGACAGGGTGGTTTCTAGCCGGAACGTAACTATTTTGCAATAAAAAAGATGTCCCAAAGTGTTTGCTTCCTCTTATTGATATACAGTAATTGCAGATTGCAGTGGTCTAATTACCATTTTTTATTTGATGGCAATCAATTTTAATGAATGAATGATGTGTCATAATTTGCCATTTACAGTTGCATTTAATGTTGTAGAAGATTCACCAGTTACTTTACTTTACTTTAAATCTTTATTGTCCATTTGCATGGAAATTTGTCTTTGGCTCCCCCACAGGTGTAGTTCCTCGACATCCTCTCATTTTTTCTCTCTTGACATTAATAAGACAAAAAAAATGCAGCTTGTCATGTTACTACGAAACCAGAACGCGCAAAGTCCTCTGTCCCGAAACTATACAAACGGCTGATAGCCAGGACTCTTTCCATCCATCCATTCGTCCGTCCATCCATTTTCCGTAATGCTTATCCCACACAGGGTCGTAGGGGAGCCTGAAGCCTATCCCAGGGAACTCAGGGCACAAGTGCCAGGGTGCCAACCCATTGCACGGCACAGTTGCACACACATTCACACACTACGGACAATTTGGAAATGCCAATCAGCCTACAACGCATGTTAATATGCGTCAAATATGACGTTTGAGGCTTTGCACCATTGATTGACACCCTTCTTTACGATGTTCATCAGTAGAAAGGGACCACCATTGGACCACCGATGGCTAGATATCATTTGGGTAGATTAACGATGAACACAAATTGTGTTGGGGAAATACGTATGGACTGTAGACTACAAAGTAACTACAAAGTGGAATACAAAGGTCGATGTGTCTGAAGTGGCCAAGTATATAATTATGATGAGTTGATGGGCTATTCAGTATATACAGAACCATTCAGGGGTTTGTCAAGGGATAATTCTATGGATAATGAAGTTTCCTTCAAGTTGGAATGGTTTTTGACTGGAAAACACTCTGTTATACACTCTTAGGAAAAAAAAAAAGGTTTTCAAGGTTTCTTCGGTAAAGGCAATGGTTATATAGTATAGAGAACCATTTGAGTACTTAAATGATTCTCTGCAGTCCAGAACACGTTTCTCTGCGTGTGCTTTTCAAATAAATGGCACTTATTCAATGTGTGCCATTCAAATGCAGTAAACTAATTTTGGTATTTAAGCTTGTTTGCTCAGTTAAACGTAGTAATTTCAAATATTTGGTAAGAAAAGTAAACTCATAACCTTTGCTTAAAGCAAAAGCAAGGCAGAGCCACAGGTGGAACAAAGATTAAACAGGTGCAGTTTATTATTTTTACATAAAATAATGAAATGAAATGATATTAGGGGTGATGGGGTGGACAAGTACAGTTTATCACCACATTGTTGATGCAGGTGAAATAAACTTAGCTATCTAAACTGGATAGTCTAGCTAGACAAATTTGCAGACATTTTCAAGTCAGAGTTTTAATATATATTTTTTTAATGTCAGAGGCTCCTTTAAAATACATTTTTATTTAGGTTTTTAGGGTAGTTGTTTCATACATTTTCTGGTTAAGTGTTGAATTAAATCACACATACACAGCTATCCCCATCCTTGCCACAGAAAATTGGCACGATCACTTTGACACAATAAACTGCAGCATTTGACAATAGTAGTTTTATAATTTTTTAAACTTTTTTGTAGATTTTGATGAAAAATGTGCAGTGGATGTGACAACATGCAGAAAAAACGAAAACCAAAATTCTGAAGAAATTTAGTGCTTAATTCTCACGATGAGTTGTCTTCTCATAATAATTTTGTGTTGTCAACGAAATATGTGAATACTGTACTTAAAATAACTTACATGTTTAATTATTACTGATTCTGAGTTAATCATGCTTATGTTTACTGACATGAGTTGCTGATACAGAGTTGTTTTTAATCATTTTTTGTTTTACCAACTACCTGAAATTTTTAAATAAATTAGTTACCTGATCCCCCCCCCCCACCAGTAATGTCAATGCATTACTGTTTAGGATGTATTATTATTATTATTATTATTATTATTATTACTATTATTATTATTATTATAATCAGGAGTGGCTGGTATAAATGAATTAGCAAGACTAAGATCGGGGGTTCGAATCCTGCCTCCACCCTGTGTGTGCAGAGCTTGCATGTTCTCCTTGTGCTTTAGGGGTTTCCACTGAGTACTCCAGTTTCCTCCCCTAGTCCAAAGACATGCATTGTCGGCTGACTGGCTTTTCAGAATTGTCCATAGTGTGTGTGAATGTGCCCCGCGATGGGTTGGGTTAACGCCCTGTGCCCTGAGTTCCCTGGGATAGGCTCCAGGCTCCCTGTGACCCTGTGCAGGATAAGAGGTATGGAGGATGGACGGATGGATGAATCATCATGGTATAATGGGATATCCCAAAGGAAAAATCCATTTAGAACAAGCATAAACTAAGAAAACATAGTTTCTTCTAGCATCCTAATGGCTACATATGGAAACTTTTTTAGCCTATATGGTCTTATATATGATTTATTATTATTATTATTATTATTATTATTATTTTTTTTTTTAAAGAAATGGTTCTACCTGGCATAAAAATTCCACAATTTTTACAAGCCAACTTTTTTTGCTAAAAGTATAGGGTTCCACAAAGAACCTTTAAGGGTTAACCTTATGCATATTGTTAATTTGTTTGTGTTTTTCTTTATTCCTAGTCTAATTTTGAATCTTTCATGTAACGCACATTGAGATTTATAATCAAAGGTGCTACAAAAATAAAGATGATTAGATTATGATCAAAAGCCAGAGGGCCAATCAAGAGCACTTAAGGAGTGTACCTGATATAAGCTATAAACTTGCAACCTAGTGTACTTTTAATATATATATATATATATATATATATATATATATATATATATATATATATATATATATATATATATATATCCACACACACAACACCTGTGGGTAATCAGTTTACTTATATGCGTAAAACAAAGAACTGAAACACATACTTCAAACCTACTGCATAAAGAGTTTTCTAATAAAGAACAAAACTTATCTATAGTATCCTAGAAGACGTGTAGGGACACAGGTTATTTGGTGTCCTCTAATCAGTCCAACACTGATTGAGCAGTTTATCAAATATTGAGTACTAAACTGTCCTCAAACCTGGGACGTTTAGGTCCTAAGTGGATTGGGAACAAAATGTGTTATCCAAAAAATCCCGACGCGGTCAAGTTGTGTGTCGGTTCAGTGAAACGAAACGGAAAGGCATTCAATGGAAGATTAACGCGGGCTATAAACGCGCTGTGAGCGGCGGGTGTTTGTGTGCAAAAAAAAAAAAAAGGGTTGCATGCACCGCTATCGGGAGAACATCATCTCTCTCTCTCTCTCTCTCTCTCTCTCTCGTAATTTTCCAGCTCGGAAAGCCTCGAGCCGCGCGGCCCGATCGATTCGCATCGATTGTCCCTGACGAGCTGCTCCACTTTCTAGCCAATGTCAGCCCGTCTGCGATCGGGAAGGAGAGAAATGAAGGAAAATCTCTGCCGCCCTGGCGGTGTCATTTCCACACACTCGACTTGGCCGCCTGCCAGCGGAGCGGACACTCCAAAGAGGCGGAGTGGACTCCGGCTCAGCGCGGAGAGGAGAGAGGAGCCGAGTGCACGGACACCGACACATCACCAACCAACCAACTCCTGTGTGCACACATTCATGCAATAATGCAACACCTCACTTCCTCCAACATCTCTTTAACTACCTGCGTGGTAAAGTCACCTATTGCACGTGGTGGGGGTACAAATTTTAAAAGGCCATTTTTCTTTGAAATTCTAAAAGAATAAAAAATGTAGCTGTCAACCTGTCATTGCAGCGTCATAATTATTGCAATATATACCATACTGTGTATATTGGCAATTTTTGGCATATAACATATTTTTATGTATATATATAAAATATTGCTAATTCAGAATCATCATTAAAATGTATTATTGTTCCTCATTATTTTGTTTTGCTCAATGCCTTTCCTGCAAAAAAAACGAAGCAATCCGCAAAACCAGGCGCTTTAATAAGCGCCACCGGTAACCACGTGCATTTGTGTTTGACATTGTTTGACTGTAAACATGAATGTGTTCAAAGAAAGTTCAGTCTTAAAGAGGTATGAGGACGTATCAACTTTTGCTCATAGAGGAGCAAAAGCCCAAAGGCTGTGCGTACTGCAATGGCAGGCGAAAGAAACGGCTGCTGATCACGCGCAGCCGAAACAATAGCGCGTAAAGCTTTAACCGTGAACCTGGCCACTAAAAGCCTACGAAGAAGTCCAACCTTTCACCCTTCGAATCAAAAACAAAAGCAGCGTTTAAGAAATCGCGACGTCTTTGTCACGGTTTGTGCGGGGTTTTTTTTTTACCCCCCCTCCTCCCCTTTCCGCCCTCGCGCATCGTGTGGGAAACTCCAGTTCGGCTTTTACGTGAAGCTCCAAAAATCTATGAAATGTGTTTGCATGCTCGTCTCCGTGAGCGGGGATGTAGAGGTGGGATTGCGAGAGCGGAGAGGTTCGAGAACCCACGCGTTCAGGCGTCCAGAAAAAGTGCGTTTGGACGTGATTCGCCGCCCGGTTCGGCGCGCTCTCGCCTTGCTCAGGGGCTCCGCGCTTTCCGGGAGCGCACCGTGAGCTTTTTGCTGCTTTCGTTTTGACGTGGATCGGCGCGGCGGGGATCGGAGACGGACCGCTCGGACGGACACTCGGAGCCCTCCCCTCAGCTCGAAGCCGCCTTGGTAGGTGCGAATTAAAAAAAAAAAAAAAAAAAAAAAAAAAAAAAAAATACAGGAAAGAGGAGGGGGACGCGTTTGCGAATATGCAGATTTATGGAAGGGGCGGGTGGATAGGGAGTAGAGGGGATCATAGTTTGTTGAAGTCTCAAAAGTTGGCGTGTCATCTTTGCTGATGATCAACTGGTCTGGGTGAAAGAGAGAATGGTTCCGCCGTACGCTCGCGCCGCTGTACACCGACCGCCGGCACTGCGCTTTCACACCGCCGAGCCCAGACAAAAGGTATTTTTGTGCCGCTTTTAATGTCACTCGGATTCGCTGCCTGGCTATCTATACCTGATGCATTTCTCTTTCCTGGCTTACTGTGCGTGAAAGTAATTTCCTACACGGTTCTTGGCTATTCAAAGTACGAGATCATAAAAAAAAAAAAAAATAAAATAAAAATCCCGTGTTTGATATGAAAGGATTTTTTGTGTTTTAAAAAAAAAAAAAATTTATTATCGCGAGCTTTTCATCTCCCCATGGATTATCTTCCAGAGGACACGGTGCGTTATTGCCGTATATCACCGTTCTGATGAAATATTTGGCAGCGGAACCGCGTGGATGAACCCTGCGTTTATGGACAGGTGGGCTCTGGTGCGTACGGAGATGTGCCGCTTTATGGTAGCGGAACTTTATGGCAACGCACCTGTGCAGTATAAAAGCTATATAACGCAGGAAGCTGTGCAACTGAGCCTTTCCGACTAATTACGCAGTCTGCTTAAGCGCAGAGGAAACGTGTTGCTGAGCGTGTGTGTCGGAGTTGAGGATGTGTGATGTGTGGTCTGTCTGTATCGCTCGCCGCTCATCTCGCTCATCACTCATCACTCATTCAACTTTGGTCATTACTGGACAAGTTTGCATTTCATTTCAACTTGAGGGCGCACGGGATTTTCACTGGATGGGGAAAGTGCAGATGTTGCTGACGCCTGAAAGCGCGTCAATTTCTCCTTAACATCAGCGTGGGGGTGGGTGGGTGTGGGGGGGTGGTGGTACGTCGTCTGTGTGAGAAATTGAGAGTGTGAGAGAGTGAGGGGGGTTGCTGGAGAGGTGTGTGTGTGTGTGTGTGTGTGTGCTTGCGCGCGCGCGTGCGTGTGTGAAATTGAGAGCGTGAGGGAGTGAGAGAAGGGGGGCATGAGTGTGTGAGTGTGTGTGTGTGTGTGTGTCTGCGTGACCGCCCGTCTTTAGGGGAGTGATGCGTTAGATTCCGCATTACCTGGACTAATAAGCATCTGCCTGCGTGACGTCTCGAGGCAACCTCAAGTAGATTTTTCCTCCTGCTTGTGCTGTCAGCCTCCCAGGCGAGAGGGCGTCTCAACACTCTTCTTCCATTATTGTTTTTAATTCTGCAAGTGTGCTGATTTTTTAAAAATCTCACTTACAGTATGGGAAACACACCATTAAATATAGGCTCGAGAAATTGATAAAACATCACAAAACAAGAATGCACACTTAAATCATCCCGCTATTGATTTGTGGCTCAAGCTGGAGATGTTGGGATTAATGTGGCGCGTGTACGTGGATGGCATGGGGCGTGCAGAGGAGCTGGTTCGGATGGGATGGCTCTCCTGCAGAGGAAGACCAATTACCGACACACACACACACCTCTAGGGAGGAAGTGCGAGCTGTGGTTACGAACAGCTTCTTCTGACGGGATCAGTGTAGTGCTGAAAAACTGCTACAGTAAACAAGGGAAATGTTTCTGTGGAAGCGTGCTGGCTGCTTTTTATAGGCATATACACATGTTGTAAGCATGTAATAACTTTGTTTATAGCCTTACAACATGTGTACAACATCTCTCTCTCTCCCTCTCTTTATATATATATATATATATATATATATATATATATATATATATATATATATATATATATATATATATATATATGCAATAAAGACTAAATTATTTCATCTTTTAATACCTGGATGACGGCATAGCAAGTTACCAAAGCTTCCTTATAACTTTTAAAGCATAACTTACACTGGGTGACCTGTTGCCACTTTTTGATATGCTCAGTCTGGTCTTCACCACTTTTTGTTAAAAAAAAAAAAAAAAAAAGTCAAAAATTTTTTGGCTTTTATGCCATAGCTCGCAGCATAACTTTATCCAGACACCTTCTAAAAATCAGCTTAACCCTATTCATTTTGTGAGCTTTATACGTCTCTCCTATGATAAAAATCTCAGTGACTATAAATTTACATGAGCCAGTTTCTGTCAGGGTTCTTTTCCTAGAACCTGGATATTTGCACCACACACACGATTATCATATCATGGTTTACTTACTGTTTTTTTCTTCTAACAGGCTTCCAGTGAAGACACGATATAGGTGATGTAAACCATAGCAAGTAAATTTTCTTCCAAAACAAACATCATTCCATGGAAGTATTTAAAACGTTGGATTTAGTGTGGATTAAGTTAGAATGGAAGCCTTTTTCACTGAAATGTACTTAATACCGACGTAACTGAGATTGATTCCTAATTGATCATGCTGGTTATTTATTTATTTATTTTTTTTGCGTCGTCATCATTCTTGTCCCAGGCACTTTTACAGAGTTACTCCCATACCAGTTATACAGAACTTTAGTCAGTTTCACAGTTTATACTTGAAGGTTTTGTTGGACACATCTTATTTGGGTTTGGCCTGAAGGGGTTGTGACATAATGACCTGTTACCTGAGCCCGCTTCACCTGGCTTGCCAAACTCTTACACAGCCATATGATAATGGTAAATATGTGCACAGCCTGCTTAGGTTAATACTTACACATATTATATGACAATAAATATGATATAAGAATATAACAGCATATCCTACTGATTTTATTTAACCCCTTCACACCCAAAACATTTATTTCACCCTCAAATATGATCTTTTTGGCAATCATGCTCCTTTGAAAACTTTGTATGGCAAAACTGGATTCCCAATGGCTACCCATTGGCCTCTAACAAGAAATCAATGAATTTTCTCTTCATTTTTTCATTTAAATTAATAGTTTCATGGCCATTACAATGGATGCTGAGTCTGAGTGCTTCACTATTAATGACTCTGTTTTAGTTCATTCACTTAATAAAAATGTACAGTGCTGTTTAGGTGCTAGTACAATAGTCCCAGTTGTTAAATGTACTCCCTTTGTGGCTGTAACCTCTCTCATTTAACTACATTTCTCAGTTTTCTCAATTAAATTCATGATTTATTTATGTTAATTAATGTTAGTTATGGAAGCCATACGTCCTTGAACTAACTAACAAGATCAGTCCTAAAAGTATTATAGAAGTATTGGCCATGGTGTTTGGAAGATAACTTAGTGATCTAGTGAACATTCAAGTAAACATAAATTAATACAATGATTAATTACTGTGTGAATGTTAATAATGCCATATCAACCATGTAATCTTTCCTGGTAGCTTAATTGTAGTTACTGAATAGTTTAAAGTAGTTACTGAGGAATGTCGTAAATAATGCTAGTTAACACTTCCTGTATTTGTTCTCTCTTGAGATCACGTGTAATATTCAGTTACATTGTAAGACAGAATGTTTTAAGTAACAAAGTACTGCTTAATAAGTTATGGAAAGTGCTGTACTCACACTGTACTGTTGTCTTACACGCTCACATAATCTATAATTGTGTTTGCAGCCTAGAGCCCAGGAACTGGCTTATCTTTTATCTGTACAAGATAAACAAAATGTAAAACACCAATATGTAGCCATCTAAAACATAACAAGTTTTACACAAGAATGAGATGTAAAGACTGTAAAAAACAAAAAAACAAAAAAAAAACCCAGGGAAAAAAAAACAAAACTCCAAAGAGCTTTGTCATCTGTCATCATTTCAGCTTTACTAGTGCTGTGGTGAATCATAATGTTGTCACAACGCTGTTATTCATCGCAGAATTATAGCTGTCTGAAGAAGAAAAAAAATCCCAGTACGTTTACTCAGCAACTGTAGTCCTCAGTATATCCTCACAAGACTGATTTAATTTAGACTGTAAACAGGAAGCTAGGCTAGGACAGTTCCCCAAACTCACCGCTGGAGGTAACACAACACTGAATCAGACTTTCTTTTATTGTGTTTTTCCTCATCATATGATGATAAAACTGAAGTGCAGTTGGCTTGTTATATGGCTTCTGATAACAAGATATGTTTATCCATTGTCATTCAACTCACTCTCAAATATTTGTTGACATGCTTATTCTTCTGTCTTTTTGCTATTTATGCCTCTCTTCAAGCCCTTTCTATGTGAAACTCAACTACTGCGTGAAGCTCAAACTGGATTCTCACTTGCAACCCAGTGACCTCTAACAGACAAGCAGTGATTTTTCTCTTACTTTTTGCATCTGAATGAATCTTGTCCGAGTCCGAGTGCTCCAATACTAATGATTCTATTCGTTTCTGACAGCACCATATGCAGAACTATTGCTTTCGTGAACTCACACAACATGAAACTATGTCACTGTACCGGCATTCATTTTTTGAAAAATATTTTTATTCACAACTTTGGCTATTATATTTCTTTAATTCGGTAACACACTTATCTTCAAAATATCATTAATTAATTTGTGAAATCCTTATGCAGGTCTAGTTATGTAGGACTAAATGCTCTCCCTGATCACAAGCACACACACTGATATTTTTACTTTTCTGTGCAAAAGTCTTGTCTTTGTCTTTGACCTTTTGCGACCTCTTGCTATGAGTCACATGGTTGTTCACATGACTGCACAGTTAATAACTGCTAAAAGGCATTTATTCAGCTCACGCTGGATTTCTGCACACAGGTGGGCTGAGGAACTAGAGGCCCTGAAAGGCACTGACACTATCACTCATACCATACTCTGATATTGTGTAGGATGTTGCCTGGTTAACTGATTTGGCACAAAATAATATTAGCTGTGATAGGGGATTGTGTATGAGGTGGGAAGTTTTTGGAAAAACTGTCCAGTTTGGGTGAGCCTGTGCCCACTGTAGTTTCAGATTGATGTTGTTGGCTGACAGGAGTGGAACCTGATGTGATCTTCTGCTGTTGTAGCCCATCCACCTCAAGGTTGAGTCTGTTGTGCATTCTGAGAGGCTTTTTTGTTCACCACAGTGGTAAAGAGTGGTTATTTGAGTTACCGTAACATTGCTGCCAGCTCAAACCAGTCTGGCCATTCTCCTCTCATCAACAAGGTGATGAGACCCACAGAACTGATACTCACTGGATGATTTTGGGTTTTTTTCAACAGTTTATGAAATACTCAGACTAGCCTGTCTGGAACCAACAACCATGCCAAGTGATTGAAATCACATTTGTTTCCCATTCTGAGGTTTGATGTGAACATTAACTGAAGCTCTTGACCTGTATCTGCATTATTGTATGCTTTGCGCTGCTGCCACATAATCGCATAAATGAGCAGGTGTACGGGTGTTCCTAATAAAGTGGCCGGTGAGTTTAGTTCAAAAAGTCATTGAGGACGTAAAGACCAACATACTTTGAGCAGAACTTATTGCAGAGAAGAAGATAAAGAGACGATACGACTGACAAACACAGCATGTGCTCTTTGGAGGCTTTGGAGAAGCCGTTTTGAGAGACACACTTTCTCTCTCTCTCTGTGAGAATCGGATCTAAAAGAAGTGTTAATGGACAGAGCGAAATCAAAATTGCTCGCTGCTGAGTGTGGCTTTTAATAACTGACGGACGACAGACAATGCCAGAACTCTCCAGGCTGCATGTTTACAGATCTATGCAAGGTCTTACCATATGACCACACTCCAGATATGGAGTTTAGCAATATAATAAACTACTTTAAACACTGGTCGTGTTTAAAGTGGAATGTGGAGCCAAAATCAGGAAATAATGGGCAAAAATATAGTTCAGTGACCAGTTAGTGATAGTTTTATAGCTCGTCTGTTTCTTTTTTCATTTTTTTTTCTTTTTTGATCAACAGGCACCATTAATAAAAAAAAAAATAAGGGTTGGCGATTGCTATGTAATAATGATCAGTTCCACATTTTCTTTAGTATAAAGAGAACATGTGTCTTTCCGATTAGTTTCGGTGTAGTTACTGGATATTTCTTAGTAATTAGTTATTAAAATATATTCTTTAATGTGAATAACTGATGGCTAAACTGAATTCCTGAAAGGCTATCAGAGTATGAGAAGGGATTAATGAATGAATATACCTTTTTATAACCAGGCACTTTATAGACTAATGCCTATACGTTTTAATAATTAAAACTAATGCTTTATTTGAATCGATCTTATCTTCCTGTTTCCTTTTCATGTCTCCTCATGGGCCTGTTTTTTTTTTTTGTCTTGTCATCTCGTTTAATGAAGTGTGTTTGGGATGACAGCATTGCACCCTCATGTTGGGCCCTTAGCTTTGCATTACACCTGTGATGTTAAAGTATTGCACCATAAGTACAGATGATGGCCCAAAATCTAATCACAACCCATCCTTAAAGGGAAGGGTGTATGTTCGTCCTGTTGTTCGAGGCCCGGAAGAAGTGAAAGCTAACCTATTAACAGCACACTTTAATGTGGTTCCTAATGAAGTGAGGAACCAAACAAACAACAAACCAAGATTTGTAACAAGACTGACCCAGATAACAGCCATATTCTCGATGATGGTGAGAGTGGTGCATCGTTTGGGGGGATGGTTGGTCACTGATGGTGTGTGGCCAATCGTTGGCTCGTTGCAACATCCATGTGAGTGGAAGGGATTTTAAACGTGCCATGTTGTCGTTCTCAGCCAGAATGAAACAGAACCCGAAAGCTGCCAGTGATGAGCAAGCAAGGTCTGGGTAAGACGTGATTTTTCTGAAGTTTCAAGCATCCAAATGAAAGTGTTGGCGCATAGAGCGAGTTGAACGGATAAGAAATGTGGCGGTGGGGTTGTGCCATGGACCCGTGAGATCTGTGTGTGATGGGGTTGGCTTGGCAGGCGGGAGGCGAAGCTGCCTGGCTCAGCATGGCCACTGGTCAGGAACAGAACGAGAGAGAGAGAGTGAGAGATGGACTGGCTGTGGTCCACTGGCGCCACAGACCCCTGAGCTGGGGAGAATGCGGGGGCTGCGCTCCTGCCTTTGAAGCTTTACCTCCCACTAATTCTGGCCTTCCAATTTCCACACACTGCGTAGACACCCCCCACCCGCCTAGTCCTCCCTCCCCCTCCCTTTGTTTCCCTTATAAGGCCAGGCCTGGCCATTTCCTCAGCAGGGTTGTACATGTATGCGTGTCTGTGGACATTGTGTATGGCGGTTAAACTGATGAAGAACAATAACAAGTATTTTTATTGAATATGTTTGTGATCAAACAATGTGCAGTATCACCATGCAAGATCGCTCCAGTTTCATCCATGTCACAGATGTTACGAACGTCTGTAAATACGTTGTTCTTTGGTTAAATTATTAGCATCAGATTTGTGTAAGTTTCTATGACACAACTGATAAGTATTTCAGTCAGAAAATGTGACTGACCGATCCACAGTGGACCGATTGCACCAAGTGAAATATGGGTAGACGACATACATGACCTCATTAGAGGTGCAGATTCTAACAAGATGAAGGAATGCAACAAGCAAGACGTGATGTTACACTCTGGAGAAGTCATGAAAAAGAGTCCTTGTACGTGACTACCGAGATGAAATCATGGCATATTATCAGGAAAGAGTGCAGTGACATTGTGTTCTAATGTGTGTGAACGTGCATTCGTGAGAACATGAAAATAATTTTGCAACCCAATATTTGAAATGTACTGTATATTACTGATGAATTTGGACAAACTTTAATTTTATTTGAGTTGTTACAAATGATACTAATTACCTTTGGAAATTGTTGTCAGATATCATAATTTATACTGCGTGACTGTAATCTGAACCAAAACTCAAAACTCTCCTTTTGTACCGCTACCTAACCTATCATTGGTAGCTAGCAAAGGTTAGCAAAGATTTACTTGTTCTCTAAACTTTGTGGCCTGCTTTCCCCAAAGCACAGCAAAAGTGTAACGAATGATATTTGCTTCACTACATTGCATTGATGTACACTGCTTTTAAAAACCCAGGTCTTGAGTCATGTCTTTTAAAGCCTGACTTTACCAGTTGTACTCAATACCTTTGTTTATCTTAACTCAGAATGATGAAGGGATAGCTCATCACAGAGGCAGATAGATAGATCTGACTGAAGAGCTGTAGTGCTATAAACCTTCCTATTCAATACTGCCTAACAAATTGATTCCATCCATTAGGCTTAACTAAGCTAAATGCTGACAAAATATTCTAAAGAATAGCATTTTAGTAAACAGTCTCAAACTCTTTGAGAAACTGTAAAATACTTCATATGAGGACTTGGGTTTTTCTGATGGTTCCTCATGGTTGTGTATGTTTCTTTCATGCTGTTGAATGGTAGATGAACTCATATTTGTTTTCTTTTTCTTTCTCTTTCACTCTATCCTTCTTTGTGGTAGTTTACCTGTTGCCAGTGGGAAGATGACGGCTGAGGTCTAAAGCTGGTTCTGCGGTGCCAGGGCCTGCCTGCCATTGGCTGGCCAGTTTGTCAAAGAGGAGGCTCCTCCCTCACCTGGGTATCCAGTGGACTGAGAGTACTGCCTGGCTCCTCCCTTGCCAATCCCGTGTCCCCTCCCCAACCCCACCCCCTACCCACCCACGCACACACATACACACACACACACTCACACCCTGGGGCTGGACCATGTCTGGCGGACGGCCGGAGGGCAGCCGGACACCCGAGGCCCAGGACAAGGACAAAGATAAGGACAAGGAACGGGAGCAGCATAGCTGCAGGGAGGATAGCCCCGTCGTTGAGCGCCGCAATCGCAGCGGCATCATTAGCGAGCCCCTCAGCAAAAGTCTGAAAAGGTCTCGCACTCTTTCCCAGTACACCGCTGCCTGCCCACAAAACACCAATGGACTGAGCCATAACGGCCAGGCCAAGGGCAAGGTCCAGCCTGGCCAGCACAATCAGCAACAGCAGCAGCATTCGTCGTCCACGGCTTCGGCCCTGGTGCCTGCCAAAGCGGACCGGAGCCTGGAACAGGCGCTTGAAGGACACAACGGCCTACTACACTTTGCCCAAGCAGCAGCACTGCTCAAGCGAGCAGGCATGGAGCACATGCTGCTGCCTGGGGTCATGGGTGCAGGGGTGGGAGTGGGTGGAGTGGGCACTGAAGCAGGGTCAGGTGACCTGGAGGGTTCATCAGCAGGTGATAGTGTGGGAGGCCACACGGACTTCCCGTATGGCATAGGTGGTGGCTTTCCCTTCAACCCGGCCGGGCTTTTCATCATGACGCCTGCCGGTGTGTTCCTTGCCGACAGTGCCCTGCACATGGCCGGCCTGGCTGAGTATCCGGCACACAGTGAGCTGGCCTCCGCCATCAATGCCGGCAAAAAGAAGCGTAAACGATGCGGTATGTGTGCGCCCTGCCGGCGCAGGATCAACTGTGAGCAATGCAGCAGCTGCCGCAACCGCAAGACGGGTCACCAGATCTGCAAGTTCCGCAAGTGTGAGGAGCTAAAGAAGAAACCATCTGCTGCACTGGAGGTAAGACCAAAAACACTACTTGCTCCTGGGGGCTGTAGGGTAAATTTCTTGTCAGAAGAATTTTCTCAGAAGAAATTTATGGTATTTTTGTGGTATAAGACAGATGAAGACTGAACATTCTTTGAAGTCCACAAACAATTTGCTATATGACAAGGTAATCCTGGTAGTGTATCCTCACTGTGAATACTTATATTTGGTGTATGTTACTGATATTTCACGGCGCAACGGGTTCTAATAGACAGCACATTCACCTTTTTTGGAGGCAGGGTTTCACATGGTAAAGGTAACTGAAATGTGCAGAGAGCCCATTCCCTTCCTGGAGGTCCAGATTGGTGGGGTTAAAGAGGCAGGTGATGAGGCTTTGGGGTGGCAGGTGGCAGTGGCAGGATTGGGGGAGTGGGTGGAAGGACAGACATGCACCATGGGGACTGCTCTAATCTGTCCACCCACTGTGCTTCACGTCTCTCTCCACACAGCTTGCCTTACTGACACTACATGCTGGAGAGCTTTTGGTAGACTTCTTCAGTTTACAAATAAGCCCAGAGCCATTTCAAGACTATGGGAATGATAAGTGTGAAAGGAGTGTGTGAAAAGTAATAAAAGGGCTGGTGCACATGACATTGTGAGTTGGACTACTGGAAAGCGTGTGTCTTATACATGAGTATAATCATATGTAGTAGGTATAATGTAAGTTTATAGTACAAAAAGTGGGATGCACATTTGAAAGTTGTGTTTGACATGGTCCATCTGGCCAAAGGACTGTCATCTGGAGCACCAGGTGCCACAGTTGCCCTCTGTTTCTCTCTCTCTCTCTCTCTCTTGCACATGGCCCTCCAAACTTTTTGCTGAGGTCATCTGAAGTTGGTTTGGCTGTGTTTGACATACTATGACATGTGCCATTCAGTTATTAATTTAATTATGCTTATCTTGCTTTAATCATAATCAGTATTCTCTTTTAAATTGGATCAGTTAAATCAAGTTTAATTTTCTGCTAACAGTGCAAATACATCACAGCAGCATCTCCCTGTGTTAGGGCACAGGCAATCATAAAGCACACAGGACTACTAGACAGTTGCCGTCTGTATCTCAAAACAGGCATGACCAAGCTGGGTGCAGTCAGAAATTTAGCTGTAACATAGCATATTAGCAATTGGCTAGCAATATTGTGGAAAGATTGAAAATAAGAGTACTGTTGGATATGGTTTCATTCAAGCACTCTTCTTCATGCCTATAAAAGTGAAAAAAACTGCACAGTACCGATACTTGCAAGCAGTGCGTGAAGTGGTAAAATCATGCACTCCCCTTTTTGGTACGTTATATAGCGTTTTAACGGATTTAGCAAACCATTAAGTAGACTAATTCTGAAGCAGTGAACAAGACGCTAAACTGCAAATGTTTAAAACAAACATGACTATTCAAATATTAACAAAATATTCAAATATTCATAATATTTTGCATGAAGTACCATCAATGGGGCTGATTGCTCCTTGCTTTTCTGTGGTTTGTCAGTGTATGTTTGAGAATTTGACTAACTCTCATTGAGGTGATGTTATGTTGTCCTCTGGCTCCTTTCAGGTCAATTCACACCAGACACGTTTATGAAACATTTTTTTCGCGACAGCTGGCTTCAGTTTTACAAGTTGAAGTTTCACTCCATGCCAGCTGAGTTAAGGCCGTAAGACCTTGCTATATGTGCTTCTTGCTGTCACTATTTTTTCATTCGGGCACATAAAAGTGGAGTGTAAATGCCATAGAAATCGATTGAAATCACACACTGACACATTCTACATGCTGGAAACTTAAAAAATAATGCTGTTATTAGCTAGATAGTCCATTTGGTTCTGTGGCTAGTCATGGGTAAAGTGGAACACTAGGAGCTAATATGAAGTGCTTGTACACAAAAAAAAAAATGGTGCTCAAAAGAGCAAAACGTAGCAGTTTAAACATCAACTAAATGCTAATAGTATGTGTGCTATAGGTCACTACGACAAAAAAAATAGACATTTAAACATTAGCTTACTGCTAATAGTATGTATGCTATAGGCCACTACGACAAAAAAATAGACATTTAAACATTAGCTTACTGCTAATAATATGTATGCTATAGCTCACTAGTGAACTAGGCCACTAAGAAAAACATAGACATTTAAACATTAGCTTACTTAGCTTACTACTAATAGTATGTGTGCTGTAGCTCACTTAGGTCACTAAGTCACTGTAATCTAGCGATCTGATTAGAAACTGGAAAGCTAGCATGGTTTGTCATCCTTTTAGTAATGTTACTAAGCACTTGATATCGCTTGAGTGTTCTGAATTTTTTAAAAAGTTATTTGTCTGCCTTTTTTTGTTTGTTTGTTTAGTAGTACATCCTGATTTGTAATCACTACACCTAACATCTAAAGTAGCAAACAGAGGTACATTTCAGTAAATGTACTGAATGTACTAAGTAGAATGGATTCCTTCGTAATATATACAGTACTGTGCAAAAGTTTTAGGCACACGCAAAGAAATGCTGTAGAGCAAAGATGCCTTCAAAATAATTCAATTAAATGTTTCTACATTGAAAAAAAAAATACCGTAAAGAGCAGTAAACAGTAGTAAATGAAACAAAGTCAATATTTGGTGTGACAAAAAAATAAAAATAAAAATAGTAGTCTCCGGTACAATTTGTGCAGTTTTATAAGGAAATGAGCTGGTAAGTTTTATTGAGCATCTTGCAGAACCAGCCACAGTTCTTCTGGAGACTTTGACTTTCGCACTCGCTTCTTATTTTTGCAGCAAAACCCAGCAGCCTTCATTGTGTTTTTTGTCTGAAAAGTGGTCTTTTCAAAAAGTGGACTTTACTCGCTTTCTTTAATGACGTACAAACATTCTTCTGTAAAATTTAATTTTGTGCTAGAAAACTAATGTTTGGGAGTCTAAACTGTTTTTTGTACTGACTTGATAATGTAGAAATCTTAACACAAAAAATCCATAACAGAGTTTGTACTAAAAAAAATAGGTTGCCTAAAACTTTTCCACAGTACTGTATACAACCATCATCCAAAAGCTCATCAAATATAACCAAGATCAATGTCAGACTGATCAGGGACTCACTTGCCGGTTCAGATAATGCATACTTTATAGCTTGTGTTTGCTTAAAAATGAATGCGTCTGACCTCCAAGGCTGGTTATAAAGCTAAATAACATTTTAAAGCGATCTTAATAGGCAGATTAATGTCACTAATGCTTGTAAGGATGATAGAAAATACCACAAGCATGTCAGGCTGATCAGGTAGCCAGATGTTTTCCATATAGGATGGGATGAGTAATGAGTGCCTTACAGCTTGTTTATTTGAGTATCTCTTTCAAAGTCTGAATAGGATGCACCTGGTCTCTAAGACTGGTCACACATCACACAAGTAACACATTGCCAACTAAAAGTCAACTAACACTGTGTTCATGTTAATGTTGCTAAGGATGATACATACAGTATGAATTAAGAAAACAGCACCATCCTAGCTCGCGTCTCTATATGCTAACCATTTTCTTTCTCATTTCTGCTAGCAGTTAGCTGTTACTTAATGTAGCTGAATGGTTCGCTGAGTGCAGCAATAAGCATGCAGCTTGGCATAATTATTTGATTTCTGCTGATTTAAAATTGTAGTGTCAGAGTGGACAGGTGATAATTTTATTAGCTAGCCCACAGCGCAAGTAAAAGTTCCAATGTGCTGCTAGGTCCCATGTTTTGGTTGCTCGAAAACCTAACTGACTAGGCTAAAAAGTGGTAGCTAACGTAATGTAATAACATAGTGAGCTAGTTAGTTAAGGGAAATAAAAGTGCATGTGATCATGTACACATAGTGTTTGCATCATTGACAAAAAGTCTGCAAGTCACTGGCAAACCTTTCTGCCACAAGCTTTGTTATTCTGTTCTCGCATACACATAAAAGACCATTAGAGTCTGTCTGGCTTCTTTTTGTTTTCTTGATATATTAACTGACAGGTGACTGAGTGTAGTAAGCAGGTGAGTTAAATGACGGCTTTGTGCTGCTCGGTTTCCTCAGTGTTTCCACATACCTGTGGCACCTACCTAATGCACCTAGTAAAATCAGTGAAATACAGTCAGCAACATCACACCTCGGCTTATGTGTGAGGGGCAGTTGGTACAATGTGCTGTAGTTATATGGAATTAAATTTGTGCCAAATGTAGTGAATGTAACTTTTCAAGAAATGAACAAAAATATACCTTGAGAAAGAAGAGAAACACTCTGAAACTGAAATTCTTTGTTAACAGGTTTCTAAGCTTCGTTTTGGCTAATCATGGTTTATGAACCCGCTGCCAGAGTTTTCATTTACGCTTTCAAAGTTTTACGTTCGCCATTCTGGCACAAACCTCTCATGTGGGCGGGCTTAACAGTGCTCATTGCTCTCATTGGCAAGTAGGATTTGGATCAACAGTGGGATTTGGATCGACACCTGGTCAGGGACCAGGAAGTAGAGACTTCAGTGTAGCGAGTTTTGGAGAGCGTTCTGGATGCGGTTCTCTATATAGCTATAGTGTTTGTACTTTGTAGTGGAAATGACTTGAGTCAGTATATTCATTCGTAATTAATAGTTCAGGTTTGGGTAGTCTCATACGACTATTTTTTTTAAAGATGAGCTCTCAGGAGTGGCACGGAGTGTCGTCGTCGCCATCATCATCGTCCTCCTCCTCCTCCTCAGCTGGGCACTTGAACTGTCGATCCAAATCGCACTAGCCAATGAGAGTAAATCGCTGTTAAGCCCCACCCACACGAGAAGTTTGTGCCACGAACGTAAACTTGCAGAGCATAAACAAAACCTTTGAAAGCATAAATGAAAACTCTGACAGCGCATTCATAAACCGTGATTAGCGAAAATGCAGCTTAGAAAACTGTTAACAGTGAATGCTGTTTATTTGAAGACCATGTTAAATTTCCACTGTTTTCAATTACAGAGTGTTTTTCTTCTTTCTCATTGTATATTTTTGTTCGTTTCTTGAAAAGTTACGTTCAATACTTTTGGCACAAATTTAATTCAATGTAGATACAGTATGGAGGTGAAGTGTGTGAAGTTTAAACATACCAAATACAAACTTGTTTTTGTGGAAGTTAGAAAAGGAGGGTCTTTTTTCTGGTTGTTGAAAACACTTGTCCATTGGGCAACTATGAATAAAAAATTTATAGCCCCGACACAAAATTAGCTTGTCCTGGGGTGCTGATTTGTCCACTCTTGCAGTAATAATGAAAGTACTTAGAGACATTTACTGGAGAATAAGTAACCATTTGGGTTTGAAAGTAGAATTAAATTGTAGAACCAACAAAACAATTATATGGGAGAAAAGAAGAATTGGAGAAAGAAAATACACCTCTTGTGTCATGCTTATATAGTATTACTTGTGTTGTATAATTCTTCTGTTATTGTTGGAAGGCAATCAATTCAGATTTTTGTAGTCTCGTGTAAATGGATAACAATGTATTGAATGTGTAAATGAATTATATTCAAATGAAACAGGTTCAACAGTTTTGATATGCAGATTATGCATTATCTCCTCTCTGTGAATTAACTCAAGTTGAATTAGTATTAATTAAGGTGGTGAATACACTAAGGCACTAAGGCAAGTGTACCTTCTCATCCAGAACATGAGCTATGTAATGCATCATCATTTTGGCACTAATTAATGGTTTTCAACAATTACGCGCTGATACAGATGGGATGCCGGTATATTAACATGCCTCCTGGGATTATCCTCCTTTCAAAATGTATTAAAACGCCTTGTGTCATTCAAATTCAAATGAATATCGTTGTAAAATGACATTATTACAAATGCATTATAAATTTGATCTGTATAATCTACAGTGTAATCATACAGTATAATTTGCATCTGAATGTTGTAGAATTGGCACAATTATTTTTTATAACATTACTGTTATGTTTTGTGGTGCGTAAATTTCCACTGATTTTGCAGCCATATTCAGATAGATTCAAATAAATGAATATGTTGTCTACAAGTAGGAAAGGTTGTAATATGTTCAGTGTCACTTCTTTTTGGGTTGAAAACTAATAATGCCGTTTTTGGAGTTCATAGTCTGAGAAATGGATTAGTTCAGTTCAATAAAGGTAGAAGTCATGAGTGTCTTCTTGTTTGTTTAGCAAAGGAAAAGCTTTAGTATGTCCATTTTGTGTTTTATGTGTTTTCATATGTGTTTTCATATTTCATAAGTACTTCAGTCACATTGTTTTATTGATTTTTAATCTCTCTCTCTCTCTCTCTCTCTCTCTCTCTCTCTCCCTCTCCCTCTCTCTCTCAGCTTCTAGTTATTTGGTATTGTATGGGGGATTCCACAATTGTTTTGCCATTTGGCCCTTGTAAAAATCATTTTCCAACACTGAATATAATAAAACACGCATTCAGCCATTCAAACATTAATGCATTAACCCTTCCCAGACAACAGTATCTCGATTTTTTCAAGGTTTCTTTGCTGAAAATGGCTACATTTTGCTTTTAAATGAGTAACAGGGTTAAGGTTTTATCATAGAATTAGCAAATAAACAAACTGTGGTTAACTAGCATCCACACTAATGGCATAAGGACATTAAGGATGTTCAAATGATTTACTTAAAAGTTATTTTTTAAATTACTAACACATTCAATTTGTAATTTGTGTAACAGGGTTGTACATTCAAAGAGCAAAATTCAATCAATATCATAATATCATACAAAAGTATGAAAAAAGAAAAGACTGAGAAAACTTCCTTTTTTTTCTCCCAATGATGTTCAGGATATTTGGATGATGCAACTGTTGAAAATGTGACATGTGGAATATTCCGAATATTTCTTTGGAGTAAATGCGTACCCAAACCCTTTATTGAATATTGTGTATATTTTTCATAACCTATAATGGATGACTCATGGAAAATTATGTTTCAAACATGTGCTTTGCACATTAATGCAAAAATAATATGATTTTTGAAGTATTTTAATGATCATATTTTGAGGTAAAGTGTAGTTATGGTGAGCTGTACAGGCAAAAAAGCTGTTTTTTCAAGCACAGTAGATTTGTTAGGTAGGTCTTATTAGTGTTGTAAGTTATTTATCTGAAGCATGCGCACAGGTTGTTGTGAAGGACATTTTACCTATGTTTAATATATAGTTTACCTTTACTTTCAATACTTATTTGTCAGGGTAATATCAGTGTGACACAAATGGCTCTCCAATCGTGGGACGATAAGGCTGGCTCAGCACTTTACATTGTAATTCTGCCTGCCACAAAACTTCTAAATATGCATCACTTTCGTGATCTTGTGTCAAGAGAGGGTTGCTCTGCAGGATCCCGATAAAATAATGTGTCCCTTGAGATGTTCTGATACACTGATACAAAGCCATGTGAATAACAAAAGGTTTGGAATAGAAAATGCTTTGTGCGTACAGGCTTTTTAATCACACGCTGCCAAATTTTTAAAACTTTTTACTTTTCGTCCTCGATGCAGGAACTTCGTTAACTGTGATTCGTTTGTTTTTGATGACAGCCACTTAGCAAACAACTTTAGATGCACTGTATTCAGTCTTCAGTCTTCAGACATCACAGAGAATAGGATGGTGCCTCGATGTACCACAGACAGACTTACTGCTGTAATATCGCTTTCATTTCCTAAGCTGCTCTAATAGCTGGAAAATTGGGTACAGCGTGAAGCTGTAGCACTGCTTAAGGGGCCACTTTGAATGTGTATGGAGTCAAACAAGGTCATGGTGTGCAATGGGATCAGAGTGCCATCTTACATTACAGTAATTAAACTCGTGCAACGAGCCTTTTGTAAATCAGGTGACAGAACCATTTCAGTCGCCTTACTCAACATCTCTATGAAGTGCACAACAGGTGTAGAAGGTTTGCGCAGATCTCCTCGCTGTAATGTCAGGTTTTTCCCACAGCTCATCAAAAGTGTTACCTGTTAGAGTAATTCCATTATTAAACTGTACAGACTGAGCATGTGTTTTGACAAGATGCATAATTGTTTGGCTTGCAAACGGCAGTTTTGCTAAACAAATACTAATTCCGGCACAAACCCAGAGTGATACAGTTGGCATACACACAGACTCTAATTAAGATCATTTGAAGCTGAAATTTCAGAGTACATAAACATACTGCATATTGATTAATGTGGAAATAATTTTTTGTTAAGTGAATATGTGACAGAAGAAATGTTTACATTTTGAGTGTAAGGGTGGATCAGAGCTAAATTGATGTTTTTTTTTTGTTTTTTTTGTAGACTGTTTAGTTTGGCGGGGGCACGGTGGCTTAGTGGCAAGCACATTTGCCTCACACCTCCAGGGTTGGGGGTTCGATTCCTGCCTCTGTCCTGTGTGCATGGAGTTTGCCTGCTCTCCCTGTGCTTCGGCAGTTACCTCTAGGTACTCCAGTTTCCTCCCCCAGTCCAAAGACATGCACTGTAGGCTGATTGGCATCTCTAAATTGTCTGTAGTGTGTGAATGTGTGTGTGATTGTGCCCTGTGATGGGTTGGCACCCCGTCCAGGGTGTCCCCTGCCTCGTGCCCCGAGTCCCCCTGTGTAGGATAAGCGGTACAGAATATGGATAGATGTTTAGTTTGGTAAACTTTCACTGCAGATAAATGAACCAAAAAGAAAAAAAAGAGGAATGTTTAGGGTTCAAAATGAATAGCATTCATTGGTCAGAAATAAAGTGACATTTAATAGTAAACAAACCTTTGCTAAGAGGTTATTAGATAGCTATATAGATAAACAGTTTAAAAACATTTTGTGTATCACATCCAGCATTTACTTTCTCTTTTTGTTTGAAAGCCTAAATATCCAGAAGAACACATAGCATTTCTGCAGTTTTATGGATCTGTCCCTTTGCTCTGTTTGTGCCTCATGTCTTATTTTAGCAGCTCAAAACTAAAAAAAAATTCTGTCCTGCAACCCACAATACACAACATGTTTGCTCACTTCCTGCAGTTGGGTCAATTCAGGGTCAAATCACTTTCTCACTGCAATCAAACTGCATTAGTTTGGTTTTTGCCTGAGACCACCTCGCTCAGATGGGCTCGGACCGGTTGTTTTAGTCTCCACCCGAATGTGATTGCTGTGTTGTCTCCTGTTCGAACGAACCACTCCGAGGGCGGAAACGCACCAGGGTTTGATTCAAACTGATTAAATGCTGCATATGCGAAAGCGCCCTAGATGGACCAAGGAGCCTGTTCATAAGTCACACTGTAGCTCCTCACCTGCATAGGTCCATATGGATTCTTGTGTTTGTGAAACCATGCAAGAGCGTGGGCTAGTGACATTTGTGGCCTGTGTATAGTACCATGTGTAGGTGTGTGTGTCAGGTAGGGGTGAGGAGAGGAACAGACGGAGAGAGAGGGAGTATGTGGGTGTTGCTGCAATGTTTGTGGGGTTGGTGGATCTGCAGGTTTCAGTGTGTGTTACTGTTGCCTAAGTGAGGGCCATATAAAAACACTGAGAGAGAGATACAAACAGAGAAAGCATGTGAGAGAGAGATAGTGATAGAGAGAGGAGGGGGTGGTGTGTAGTGCGCCACCTCACACCTCTCTGATGTGTCTGAATTTATTTTGGGATCACTCAGTTTAAACAGCAATAGGAGAAGCACAGGAGAATAAGAAGTGGCCAGAATTGCTTGACACAGACATAGCCCAACACTTATCCCAATACTTACCATCCTTACTCGCATACTTACCCCAACACTTTTTCTGTGACCTACCTTAAAACTCACCCCAAAATGTATTCTGATGCTTAATCCAATGCTTACACCAACACTTATCCCACAACGTATCACACTGATTATATCAAAACTTATTCCAGCACTTGCCATGCTTGTACCATTACTCATTATTGTACCATTATTAGCATTCATCATTATTACACCAATGCTTATCCCAATTTTTTTTATCCCAATGCTCATGCCAACACTTATACCAATGTTTATCCCAATATTTAACCCAACAATTATCTCAATGATTACTCCAATAGGTATTACAGTGTTTATTCCAATGCTTAACCAAACACCTGCCCCAACATTTATCCCAATGCTTACCCCAAACCTTAATCCTGTTACTTGCACACTTAGGCGAACACATTCCCAATCATTTACACCCATATTTATCCCAACACGTATACCAGTGCTTAACCATACACTTGCACAACACTTAAATTGACATTTAGTACAACACCTACCAGCAACATAATGTTTTCCTACTTATTCTAACACTAACCCAAGGCCACAACATTTATCCCAATAATTGACCCAATGCTTGTCCTAGTTCATATCCCAACATGTAACCCAAGGCTTATCCAAAACACTTATTACAAATCTTAAACTAATAGTTAACCCACTATTTACCCACTAAGGCTTAATTCAGTTCTTATTCCAACAATAGGTCCAGAATTTACCAAAATGCTTGACCTAATATTTACGCCTACATTTATTCCAATGCTTAGACCAGATACTTGATCCCAAATCCTCTCCTACTCCTCAGCTATACTTTGACACAGCTCATCTTCCTCTGACACTATGGCACTGTTCTTCATGAGTATAAGTGTGTATGAGGGTATTGTGTTCCTAATGGGGCGTTTGCTTACTTTTACTGTACATTAATTTCAGGCTGGTTGCTTACTTTCTCGAGTATGTTCAAGTGTAGATATTCAGGAACTGGTGCTCTGTTTATGTGTCTGGCTTTGTGTCTTGACACCTGCATTAGAAAGGGTGATTGATGTAAGATTAAACTGTATTAAGACCACAGGGAAAAGGTGGCGGGCAGGCTCTTAAGCACGTGTATAAAAGAATCCAAAGTATGTTTAGACATTCTGACATGCTCTTGTCTGTGTATGAATGAAGGTGTTTCATCATTTATTTCCTGCTCTGTAGTCTCTATAGAGGTGCGAGTGGGATGAAGGGTAGGAGACCACTTTCAGCAGGTAGAGCGCTACTACCTTCATTGTAAAATCAATGAACAGAGAATAAAATGGGGTGATTAAACTGGGGGAAAGAATGGGCAAACTCTGAGGGTCAGTGGGCTTGGAAACCAACTGCTGCTACTCCAAGACCACGTGACAGGCTCTGCTATTTTTACAGAGCATGGGTCGAAGATCATGGGTCATGGGGCATCACTAGTGAGCGAGTCTTGTGAGAGGGTAGGGCATTTTTTTGCTGACATCTTAAGCATTTGCAGGTTCATAGGTCGCTATTGACATAGCGGCAGTGGTTGATGTGTAACACAGTGATGCCTGATACTGTGATTTCACACAACGTTTTGTGATGTCTTAGAAATAGGTGTGACAACATGGTGAGATGGACATATATTTTCTATACATTAATTCAGCATAATTTAAACCAAATAAATTACAAGAAGAAGACAATGCAGCTTTAGCTGACAAAATGACAATGTCCTTCATTCCTTTTCTCAGTTATGTCATGCATGTCACTGCTTATTTGTGTCATGTGCAATGTGAAATTAGTTAGTAGGTCATTCTAGTAATGATCCTTGACGACACCTTGCTTGTTTTTTTTTCACGTATCATCTCAGAAAATGGGTCCTACTAAATTGTTTTGAGATTGTTTTGAGGAACTGGTTTTTGGATTTCTTGCTGAGATAATAATAATGGAGTTGTTGAAAAAGCGCAGAGAGAAAATGAATTATCCATGGATTAAAACGGACTGACAAAGCCTTTTTAGTGACAGACCCATTTCGACATAAAACTCATAATCCACAACACAACATAACATAACCATGATCAAATACATGGTTGACAAAATAACCTGATTCCTGAGTGTTTCCTGATTTCGTTCTGTGATCGTTTCCCTGTAAATCATGGAGATTTTGTTTTGATCATTAGGTATGTTTTTTCATTCTTAAAGTGTAAAATAAGAACAGAACAAAACTTACTGCGGCCTGTTGATTATTCTGGTCGGTGTAGTCAAATTTAACATGAGTAAAGTTTATAGTGCTTGGGTCTGTTTGTGTATTTATTTGTGAATGTGGTTTACTCTGACTGAGAGTGAGATTGTGTGGGCTAGAGTGTGTTTGACTCTGTGTGTGTGTGTGTGTGTGTGTGTGTGTGTGTGTGTGTGTGTGTGTGTGTGTGTGTGTGTGTGCGCGCAAGAGGAGACATGTGAGCTCCTCCTGGCTCGGGGCAGTGTTAGTGAATGTGTGAGATTCTGTGCCGCAGTAGTGTTGCCTTTGGGAGGGAGGCGACAGCTCATCTCCACAGCCGTGCCTCAGTACACACAAGCCCTGCCCTAGTCTCAATACCAACTTCTGCACCTATATACAGCCTCAGTGCAGTCTACTACATTCAGACACAGCCTCAGTATGCTCTAGGACACCTACACACAGCCTTAATACTTCCCACTACACCTATAACCAGCATCAGTGCTCCCTACAACATCCATGCATAGCCTCACTACACCCTACTGTTCCTACACACAGCTTCAATACTCAATACAACACATGCGTACAGCCTCAGAACTCAATACTGCACATACAACCTCTATACAACCTACTATTACTAGACACAGCCTCGATACATCATACTACACCTACACACAGCCTAAATACACCCTACTGCAACTTCGCACAGCCTCAATACTCAATATTACACCTACACACAGCATCAATACTCAATACTAAACTTACAGACAGCCTCAATGCACCTGGCTACACGTACACACAGCCTTAGTACGCCACAATACACTTACAAACAGGCTCGGTACTCAATACTACATCTACACACAGCCACAATACATCCTACTACATCTACACACAGCCTCAATACAGCCTTCTGCACCTACACACAGCTTTAATACACCACACTTCACCTTCGCACAGCCTCAATACTCAATACTACATCTAAATAGAGCCTCAAAACAGCCTACTACACCTACAAACAGCTTCAGTACAACATACTGCACCTTCGTAAAGCCTCAATACTCATTACATCACCTACACACAGCATAAATACTTAATACTACACTTATAGATAGTCTTACTACTCAATACCACATGTATACACAGCCTCAGTATTCCCTACTACATCTGTACACAACCTAAATGCACCTGGCGACACCTAAAAACAGCCACAATACTTACACCAACACACAACCTCATTACAGCATACTACACCTTCACATACCCTCACTACACCTACACCTACCTTTGCGCAGCCACAATACTCAATACTGCACCTATGTACAGCCTCAGTACACCATACTACATCTACAAACAGGCTCAATGCTCAATACTACACCTATATACAACCTTAGTACTCAATACAACGTCTACACACAGCCTCAATAATCAATACTACACCTACACATACTCTTAGTACACCCTACTGCATTTACACACAGCGTCAATACACCATACTGCACCTTCACACAGCCTCAATACTCAACACTACACTCACACACAGCCTCACTACAGCCTACTACACCTTCACATACTGTAGCCTCACTACACCATACTGCACCTCCGTGCCGCCACAATACTCAGTACTGCACTTATGTACAGCCTCAGTACACCAAACTACACCTACAAACAGGCTCAATGCTCAATACTATACCTGCATACAACCTCGGTACTCAATACTACACCTACACACAGCCTCAATAATCAACACTACACCTACACACACTCTTTCTGCTCGGTTAAAGAGTATGAGTCATGGTTTTGGTTTTTTTTTTTTTTTTTTTTTTTTGTCCCCATTGAGTACATTTAGAAACTGTGAGAGTAAAATTTTCCTTATTCACACCCCTGTCATTTGGGAACTGTATATGGTTCCGAACTCATCGCAGAAGTGACCCGAAAAGACGGTTCTCTGAAAAGTACCCGATGCCTGAAAGTGCAGCGTGTTTCTGATTACTTTTAAATAATAAAGAAGAATATGTCTTGGCAAAGGATATGTTTGCCAAATGGTTTTATCGATAATTGAACATAAATTAATATAGCTTTGAAATCTCTTTTGCCATTATTGTTTTAGCCATATTTGCACAAGAGCTGAAAAGATGGTTAATAATATCAGACCTATATTTTTTTTTTACTTTGAGAAGGAAGCTTCCATAAGCTCAAAGCCCCTTATGTTTGATTAATCGTGACTGATACAATCAATTTTAAACGCCAAAATACAGAAACGGATGTTCTGTATCGAGTCCATGGGAATTCAAGTGCTTGTGCACGTCCTTATTTTGCCTGTTAAATACTCGAGCTATCAGAATGACCAAAATGCACAGTGCTAGTCTTGATACATAGAAACTCAATACTGCACCTACACACAGCCTCTATACTCAATACACACCTACACACACAGCACTGCTGCACTCATTTAGCTGACCACGGCCTTGTCCCAGTCTGTCTGGGCTTCTGAAGCAAACTCTGGTAAACAAGGCGGGAACGGAGGGAACGTCAGAGCGAGACAAAGAGACACAGATAACGTGAGGGAGTGTCATGAGTGTGAGTAGCGGGGTGAGAGCTCGACGTGACTGCGTGGTGACTAAATAATAAATGTGCCATATCAGGTTTCACGTGGAGCCAAGGCCATGTCCTGTAGCTGGGGGAAGGGAGAAAGGACAGGAGGGACAGCACATATGAGATGCAGAGGTTTTCAGCAGAAAAGAACTGGAAAGTATAGCACAGACAGGAGATACAACCAACTTTCTGTTTGTGTGTCAGTGTGCATGATTAAATGATAAAGCACCTTCTTAAAAGTATGACGTCTTAATTGTGATTCCCCTGTCTCTTTCTTCCCTTCTGTCTCTTCTTCCTCTAAGAAGGTGATGCTGCCAACGGGCGCGGCGTTCCGGTGGTTCCAGTAGGGCTGTGACCTCCGACCTCCACCCAAAGCTCTGCCATCAAGTGCAATGCTAACTCTCGCTTGGACCGACTCCAGCACCGACACTGGCTAGCAAGCATACAAACCATGATAAAACAGAGGAAACAACCACCAGAAACTTCATATAAACACACACACACACACACACACACACACACACACACACACACACACACACACACACACACAGACACACACAACAAAGCAGAAACGCAACAAAAACGTAATCAATCGAATAATGGATGCACCTACTTATTCCTTGAACCAAAAATTAAACATAATGAAAAAAAAAAATTAAAGCAACTTTCATTCCCTTTTATATGTTTCCATTTTGGTACCTTTTTGTCCTTTTTCCAGCAGGTTTTTTCTCTCGCTTAAACATTGGAACAGTTCATTGCCAAACAGAAATGACAGACTGAGTGTGGACAATCAACAAAATTTCTGTGTTTGGTGTTAATGTCGTTCACGTGTGGAAAGATACAGTACTTGTGTAGAGAATGTAAATTTTACAGCTATATTTTAAAACTAGTGGCTCATGGCAAGCACTATTGTAATTTAGCACCGTTGTTCTTACTTAAAACTCTGTATTTTATTGATTGTTTCCTTTTTTTTTTTTTTTTTTTTTTTTTAGTTTGATTTTAAATTTATAGATTGGAAAAAACTGATCAATGTTTGTCATTTAAGAAAAAAAGAAACTATTTCAAGATGTAAAAATCCCATTTTTCTGAATGGAATGAAAGAACAAATATATGTCGAGACCCCACGGTAGCGTATTGTCAGAATAGATGATGACTGTTGTACATGTGGGATTGCTACTACTGGAAGCTCCTTGACCGCCATCCATCTGTCCTAACATTCAAGTCTGCACTGTTTTGTTGTAAGACTGCGGCCATTCTTTACGTTACGACGTCGCCATTGTGCAGGTGTGGATTCATCCTCCTAAGCACTTGGAGATAGCACTTGCTCTGCCCAATTAAACGCACTGAAAAATGATTCTTTTTTTTTATTTGTTTCTTGGTTACTTTTTTTTTTTTTTCATGACATTGCCAGTAGCTACATCTTTTAAAATGAACAGCGATGTTTGTATTGGAATTAGAAGTATGGGCTGGTTTTGTGAATAAAAACAAATGCATGTATTTGTGTCAAGAATTTACAGCTCTGACGTCTGTCTACTTGCATGTTTTTTAAGAAACGACCACAAACGCTTAAAAAAAAAAAAAAAAAAAAAAAAAAAAACCAAGAGTATGGAAATGTTCACAAAATGTTCGGTTTTCACTAAGGTAAAAAATAATAAAAACGCGATTGGACAAGAACTGTCATTTTGAAATGCAGTCAAGGTCTGTGATGTTATTTTGGGAAGGGGTGGTTGTAGTTGCTTACAGTATATAGGACGAATAAAATAAAGCATATCGCACTAAATAAAGCAGAGCGCTGTTAACCGAGGCCGGATATCCACATCAGACTCTAAGAAATGCTCCTGCAGTACCAAACCGCCAAGGATCTTCAGGAATAAATCTCTTTCTGTGACACAGTCTGACATTTACAGGTAAAAAACACAATTAGAGTCGGATGAATAATTGATACTGAGCCAGTATCTCCGATCCACAGCCGGGGTTTTCTGAGCGGGAGTGTGGAGCTGGATTTGAGGGGAGGGTGCTGGAAGGGTTTGAGATCTTCAGCAGAACCTAAGGAGAGACAGTGAAGAGGCACTTTTCGGTTCATCTTCATACTTCATACACAAAGCAGCATCAGTTCTACTCCTTTAGTAAACCTAACTCTTACAAATAATCATTTGAGATTTCCACTCAAACCATGTGAAAAACGATTTAACTTGGTTTTAACAAACATTTCTATTAGAAATAGTTTTGTAATGATAGTATTTTTCTACAATGATTAACACTGCCAAGGAATATTTCAAATAAATTCGAACAAATTGTCATTCCTGAAGATTTTATATTATATTTCCTTTTCTCTCATTCCCCAGGAACTGATCTTTCCTTTGTCCAGTTTCCCTGCGGTATAAATACGATGATGCACACATGTAAAATCCCTTTATCATCCATTACTATGGGAAAAAAAACAAAGAATTTTCAACACAAAGGAGCTGGTTGTTGAACTACACAAATCAGGTGATGGATATAAAAACAAACAAACAGTTAAAACACAATTTGGGTCATAATATAAAGTTTCACATGTCTGAAACGTGGATAATTGGCATGCATATAGACCTATTTTTAATGTAGACGTTCAAAGTATTGTGTTACAAATCTTTAAAGTCTCTCATCAAGCCAATGACTGTAAACTATATATACCAATTCGACATTTGCTGTGACCTTCTCATGCTACACAATGTATTTATTGCTA
This sequence comes from Cranoglanis bouderius, assembly GCA_023630585.1. Lineage (NCBI taxonomy): Eukaryota > Metazoa > Chordata > Actinopteri > Siluriformes > Cranoglanididae > Cranoglanis > Cranoglanis bouderius. The sequence continues at coordinate 21,849,105 of CM042541.1, forward strand.
TAGCTATCCGTGTGCGTTTGAAGATCGATAAACCACCGGACTGCAGTGTTGAGCCTGAGGATGATCCCTGGCCCTACCTCAGTAAAATCTTTCAACATGCTGGAGTAAGCAAAGACTTGTATAAAATGAGGATCTTCTTAACATCCCTAGAAGGCACGAACTCCATCTTGAAAATGCATGTTGAGGTAAGTTTAGCTAATTTGCTAACATTAACTGCCAATATTTAACCAAGATAACCTGATTTCTTTGCTAATACCAGGTTATACAAGCATCGATTCCAGCAGCTAGCATAAAATGGTTAAGCAGCAAGTCAAATTCTAGCTAATGATAAAATTCACATAATACTTTACTTCATTAAATTCATTAATTCGTTATCAAACTACGTAGAGTTAGTTATGCATAAGACAAGCAAGCTTACAGAGATTGAATGATGTTTTCAGGCAAAACGGTGTAATTGCCTGACAAATTTCAGCAACAACTTCAATTATGTTTTTAATGTGTATTATATATTATGTATGAATACATGCATTAGAAATACGGTGTATCCCAGCTTGCAATCCCTGTAGGGTATCACACATGGTCTTTATGAATGATGACACATCAAGGATCAAGGATAATAATATTTGAAGAAGAAGAATAGTAAGACTAAGTGTCAAGCTATCTTTCGTTCCTGTCATTAGCTATAAGTAATCAGTGAGAAAAGTTAGGGAAAGTAAGTACAAAGTATTCCCCCCAGCATGAATAATTTATTTTCCTGTTATTTTATCACATTATTATTATTTTTTTTTTACATGGTTCACTTTCATGTGATCTGTTCACATGATTTATTTATTTTTGTGGGTTTTTTTCCCCTTTTATTTTATTCATTCATTTTCACACAATAATTTTTCACATGTACGACGTGGTTTTATTCATCATAAGATTCTCATGACGTCACATGTTTACTTGAGTTTACATGTGCCACTACAGGGGCCATGTGTTATTCACATATTGCTCACAAAAAAAAAAAAAAAAACCCAACACGATGGCATGTAAGATGTACGTGATTTTTCTGTAAGGGAAGCTTAGGAAGAGTGGGTTGTGGGGTGAACATGGGATGCAGGGGGTCATACATGAGTATAGTGAGACTGACAGCGTAGGCCTGTTCTGCTCTGTCCTGGATTGAGTCCTCACACTGTAATGAGCGCAGGTCTGTGGTGCAGCCATCGCAGGGGGATCAGTAATGAAGTGAAATCTCTGGTGGGGGCCCAGTTTGTTGGGGTTCGAATGTGCGAGAGAATGTGAGCGTGTGTGTGTGTGTGTGTGTGTGTGTGTGTGAGAGAGAGAGAGAAAGAAAAAGATAAAGCGAGAGAGAGTAAGGGAGCGTTCCCAGCTCCCCCCTGGTGACAGCGATGGGCCGGTGCCATGGCCACGGTGCTGGGAGGAAGCTGAGGCTCTGCATTATTAATGTGCACCGCGGCGTCCTCGCTCCTCCCAACCACACTGCCTACTGCCCAGTCTGCCGTCACACACAGAGAGAGAGGGAGAGAGGGAGAGCAGGGCGAGATAAAGAAAGAATGAAAGAGGAAGCAGGGATAGAGGGTAGTGAGGCTCATTAGTGTATACTATGTGTGCGTCTTTGTGAGCACATGTGTTGGCGTAAGAGAGCGTGAAAATGTTGTTCTGTGCTTTAGGTCATTGAAAACACTGTGTAGATAGATAGATAGATAGATAGAAAGACAGACATACAGACTCATAATATATCGTAGATATCTAAGGTTTGATCAAAAGCAGTCAAAAGAAATCCACTTATACACCTCATCTCACTATCAATGTCATCACACATTTATTCTGCGCATAGTCTTTAATCAGAGCTATTATTATTGGCCAGTTTTGGTGAGCTTGTGCCCACTGTAGCCTTAGATTCCTGTTCTTGGCTGAAAGGAGTGGAACTCGATGTCATCTTCTGCTGTTGTAGCCCATCCACCTAAATCATCAATGTGTTATGCATTACAAGATGCTTTTCTGCTCACCACGGTTGTAAAGAGTGTTTGTTTGAGTTACCGTCGCCTTCCTGTCAGCTCAAGGATCCAGTCTGGCCATTCTCCTCTGACCTCACTCATCAAAAAGGTGTTTCTACTGACTGAACTGCTGACCACTCTGTGTAAACTCTATAGATGGTTGCTATAGATACAGTATAGATGCTATAGATGGTGGCTCTATAGATGTGAAAATCCCAGGAGATCAGCCATTTCTGAAATACTGAAACCAGTCCATCTGGCACCAACAACCGTGCCACGGTCACCGAGTTACTGAGATGACATTTTTTCCCCATTCCAATGTGTGATGTGAACATTAACTGAAGCTCTTGACTTGTGCATGATTTTATGCATTGCGCTGCTACCACATGATTGGCCGATCGGTAATCGTATGAATCAAGTGTACAGGTGTTCTTAATAAAGTGGACAGTGAGTGCATTTTACAGATTCTATAGAAACTGTTTGAGGGTAAGCATCAAAATGCAGAAAAGGAATTGGAAAGAGTAATAATAGCAATTTGGGTGCTATTATAGGTCAGATGAAATATAGCTAACATATGGAAGATACTTTGAAAGATGTAACTAAGGTAAATAGAAAAGGAGAGCAGAGGAATGGATTATGGTATGGTTTGTTATGGAGGGATCAGTGTTTATTAAAGACATAGAGCCAGCACTAATGACTTTAGGTAGTTGGGGATAAAAATCAATTAGATAATAGTTTTGGATTTCAGTCGGCTTTCTAAATAAATTTCACACATCCTGTTAAAAATGTTCCGGTTTCTTGTCTAAAGCATGTGGTGCACTTCTTCAAGATCCAAAGTCAGATGTATAATGTTTAATAATAAGATATAGCTCACTATTTGTGTACATGTGAAGATGTCAAACTAAAATGATATAATGAATATTTAGATTAAGATGCCGTTAACTCATTCACACTTTTATTTCTCCATTTCTTACTACTGTACTTTAGTAGTTATGTTAGGCTACACATGGTGTAGATGCCATAAAGAGGAAGTAGCTGCGGTTGAGGAGAGAGAGAGAGAGAGAGAGAGAGAGAGAGAGAGAGAGAGAGAGAGAGAGAGAGAGAGAGAGAGAGAGAGAGAGAGAGAGAGAGAGAGAGAGAGAGAGAGAGAGAGGAAGTAGATGTGATGGTGAACAGGAAGGAAACGTGAGGCTGTGCTGGTTGCTGAGGCAGGGTTAGCAGGGTTAGCTGTGAAGAGGAAGGTCAGAGTGGCTGAGCGGACTGTCACGGCAAGAGAATCCTGCAATCTTATCAGCACCTCACAGACATGGAGCGGCGCTGATCTGTTCGTCCTCTCGGCCAACACTCGCACCCTGCCCCCACCCCCGTACTCGCCTCCTTTTCCCAACCCTTCGCCAATACCATAGCCACAGCCAGAACAGCCCAATGCTGCTGCTTAACCAGGCCAAGAGAAAGCATTCACTGTAGCATGGAGCCAATGGTGATTTGACCATGAGAGGAATGAACAACTAACAATAAACGAAGAGAACATTTCTGAATCTTGGTGGTCTAATTGTTGTGAAAGATGCCCAATGAAAATCAGTTAAACGTTCTTTGCTACCTAAAGAGGTTCTACCTGGAACTCCCTCTGATAGGAACACCTTCTGTTGTAGGATTTCTCATAGATTTGTTCAACAGTCCCAAGAAAGACAAGCCTTAAAGATGCTAATGTTATGTATTGTTAACCAGTTATAGTATATCATAATATTCAAACGATACGATATTGTTATTCCAAGCCTCCTCTATTTTCTGGGCCATCCAATCACTGCTTAGCAACTGTTGCTATCTGCCATTACTTGAATTTCCAGCTTTACTTTTTGTGAAGATGTGCCTGGGGAAAAAATCAACACCTGAAACCCCAAAGGTAGAGGGTAGAGGGTGTTCTTTCATCCTATTTGGATTAAAAATATATATTTTTTTAATTAAAAGATTTGATTTCATCTGTGTGGTAACAGGTCCCCCTTACCATCAGCAGGACATGGACACCGTAACCAAACACCATGACCCTCTGTCTGATCATATAAGCAAATCATTTAATTAACCATTTAGTTGGTACTATGAGTGAGTCTGCTAAATAACAAGACATGTATGAAAATACTCTGTGACCCCAACAACCCAAACTAGCCAAGGTTAGCCAATTTTTATCCTTATCTATTTGTTGAAGAAATTTCAGTAAATAATTTACTTGAAAATAATCCACCCCAAAGCATGTCCTGAAGTGTTTATTCTTTTTACACCACAGTAATTTGCCAATTAGCCAATTATTGCAGTTTTTAATTTATTAAAGAATAACACTTTGTGTTTTAACCGAATATCCACAAGACAAGTTAGCTCCTGGTATCACTTACTTTATAGCAGCTATAAACATTTATTCCCTCACCAGCCTCTCTTTTTTCTATTTCTTGAACTAAACAAGACAAAAAAGCAGCTTGTCATAAAGAATCTCCCATGGCGGAAAACTTACTGACTGTTACAAAGCGCTGGCACTGGAGACTCCTTCCCTACATGTTATATCAACAGCTGATTACAGATGACATGTCTGACTGACATTTTCACAACAAGTGGTTGTTGTGTGTGCGGAGTTTGCATGTTCTCCCCGTGCTTCGGAGGTTTCCTCCGGGTATTCCGGTTTCCTCCACAGTCCATTGACATGCGTTGTAGGCTGATTGGCATTTCCAGATTGTCCGTAGTGTGTGAATGGGTGTGTCCAGGGTGTCCCCCGCCTTGTGCCCCGAGTTCCCTGGGATAGACTCCATGCTCCCCCACGACCCTGTGTAGTGTAAGTGGTATGGAAAATGGATGGATGGATGGATAGATGGAAATATCATAATACAATAATGAAAGGTGAGACAATTACAATGATGTGAAACATTCATTTCAGCACCTGGCAGAAATAAATGAGGCTCTTCTTCATTGCAGGTCAAATCAAGAGAGCAGTCACAACACAATCACCAAAATGTGTGTTCTGGTCTTTCCATCGATCTCACACTTCTCTCCGTTTTTGTCCTGCGTTCATCATTGTGTTTCCAACGGAGAGGCAACAGTAGATGTGCACTCCTGGTTTCAGTGCCGTACAGAGGCAGAAAGGACAGAGCTCCAGCCTGAACTCCAGTAGCTCTGGGCTATGACCTTGCTCCTCTCCTCAGGCCATAGAGGCAGGAGGAGAATGGTGTAGGGAACGGCGAGTCTCCGGTGATGTGGGCAGCACTAGCAGAAGGCTCAGTGCCTGAGGGTACAGGGCTGAAGCTGAGGCGTGAGGGGGCAAACGCAATGAGCTGCTTGCAGGCGGGAAGAGGCTGATGTGTCACTGTCACTGTGGGGCTCTTACCCATGCAACTCAGTGTGTGCTGCTGGATAATGAAAAACACAGAAGTCAGCCATCTAGTGTAGTTGATAAAAGACACTGTTTTGTGAGTTACAAATGAAATGCACCCCTAAATAAATTATTTTATTTATAATTTTACTTTACTTACGGCATTAAAGTCTTTTTCTGTTTCTGTTTAAAGTTTCAAACTAGCACTTTCAGCAATCGTTGCCACAGGAGTGATGTCTTATATTTGAAGAATCTCACAATTCAAACATCACACACACACACACACACTGTATCTTCTAAGGTCATGATTAGCCACTAACATATTCCTAGCAACTTGACATTCCGTTGTCCATAAAGATACTATTTTGATTGTTTTGTTTTTGTTTTGATATCCAAGACGAATCTGATTAGTTTAGCTCCTCATGAACCAAAATTCTGATGGCTCACATCCGGGTGTACTAACAGAACTAACAGTTCTATCTTCCATACAGAACTAGCATTAAACAGATATAGACGAAATGGCAGTTCAACTGTGTATCAGGTGCAGAAAAATAAAAGCAAAATCAAAAGTGTGATGAGACAACAAAATGTAGTTTATATCTCTCTGAGCACTCTGAAAACATTTGAAAGCGCTCTTGCTAGTTATGGCTAGGTATCAGCGCAGATAGTGGAAGGAAATGTTTTGTTAGCTTGTCAGTTTGATATGCTAGCTAGATAAGCAGATAACATTTGATCAGATATGGTTAGATAAGGCTAGCCGGCATGTTGTTAGTTAGCTATTTAACTTCACAATATACAGTAGTAGCAAGTTAGCTATCATGTTAAGCATTGACATCTTCATGGCTTACAAATATTAGCTAAATAGCTAGCTAGCTACTAAATAAAGTGCCAGTAGTAATAGCAGTAGTATTAGTATTAGTAGGACACTCCCTTAGATACTAAGATAAACCAGAACACACTATCATGCCTACAGCTCATTTTAAGTGTTGTTCTTAATTTAATCCATTAAAAAATATTCAGTCTTCAAGATAAACAAAGTCTTTGATTAAGATGCCGCTCCTCCGATGTCCGCTGGGATTCAGAATGACGAGCAATCATGAGACACACCTCTGTTTTACCCAAACTATACCCAGAGTGTGTAAATTCTCAATAATGTTATGTCTTTAGTTATGTCTGAGGTCTGAATACAGATGTGCAATTTCATGGTGAAATCTTCACTGCATGCATAATTCAACTCCGAATACCCTGTATCACTTAATATTAAAGATCAAGATTTATTTGAAAGCCTTTATGTCTTTTGAAATATTTAGAATTTCTTTATAAATTTGGCTTGTATAGGAGAATGGCAAGAAGAAAATGCAAAAAAAAAAAAAAAAAGTCAATCCAGTAGACAACGGAATGTTTGGCAAAAACCCAGCACATCTTATCATCCAAAGACCATCATTCCAACAGTAAAGCTCATTGCTAGCAGCATCATAGTTGTAGGGTTCTTTCTCTTCACCTGGGACAGGGCCATTTGCCAGAATAGACTGCAAGATGGATGGTGCAAAACATAGGTGCTTTTGTGACGAACCTGCAACTCTCAGCCAGGAAGCTGAAAATGGGACGATGATTCACATTTCAACATGTCATGAGAGTCTACTGCAACCATACAGTGCTGAAGGACAGGAGAAGAATGTCCTTTAGTTGCCTACTTAAAGCGCCAAAACACCCAATCAAAACTTTTAGGAATGACTTGAAGAGGGCTGTCCATCAGTGCTCAATGTGTGGTATGACTGAGCTCAAACAACTGTGTAACAGAGAATGGGCAATTCCTCTCTCTAAGTTGGTTGACATGTATCCAAGCAAGCTGAGGAAAAGTAGTTCTGAAAAGTACAAACTCACAGCGCATGTCCTCTTATCTGATCCATTAATGCCCTTTACTCATTCATTTGTTTTTCCTGTTGATGTTTCATCTCAAAAAACTTAAAACAAACCCAAAAGCCGATTCTGATTCTCCTTATTTTTTGTTATTATTTGATTTAGTGGTTTAATAAAAAATGTAAACATATTGAAAGAAGTTAGTTATTTTCCATAGCTGCAGTATATTCGGTATTTTAGATATCCTAATCTTTCTGTTATGGTGGGAAACAACATTATATGTTTGCTACTATTTTGTGTTTCGAATTTCAGTTGCACGTGTTACACTATGATTTGCCAGCTGGCTCGTTCAGTAGCTGAAATCACCAACCAGGCGTTAATTTGCTACTAGGGTCACTGACTCATCAAGTCAATTTGAAATATGAGACATGGTGATTTGAAATGACATTACCTCGAAATATTACTGGATTTCAGTCAGGCACAGGGCTTAAAGTGGAAAGAATAAGTGAAAGACTCCTCTTTTGGGCATGCTAGTGCATGTGATACCAATTTAAGCAAATCTTAAAGCTCTGAAGTGAATAAGACACCAAACAGTCAATGTTTGTAACATCCATCCATCCATCCATCCATTTTCCATACCACTTATCCTACAGAGGGTCACGGGGAGCCTGGAGCCTATCCCAGGGGATTCAGGATACATGGCGGGGGACACCCTGCATGGGGTGTCAACCCGTCGCAGGGCATGTTTGTAACATGTAGTAGTGTGTATTTAAAAAAAAAAAAAAAAAAAAAAAAAGAATTAAGAAGTCACAAATTATTAAAGTATTCAACAAATTTAAACTACCCAAATATGCAAAAGTGCCATCAATGCAGCTGATCACTCCTTGGTCCCTGTAAATATATAATGTTTACATTTTATATATATATATATATATAGTGGCAGCTTGGTAGTGCCTTTTTTTTTTTTTTTTTTTTTTTTTTACACTTGTGTGTATATGTAAAAGATAAAAGATACATACTAAAGTTACAAGTTATGTACTCTTAAAGGTACTTTACTTTAGCTTTCTTCTGTAAAAAAGAAAAAAGTATGTCTAAATTATTTGACTATTTCTATCTTATGACTTTCATGGAACTGGCTCTATAACTGACCCTTCTATCATTTTCATTTTAACTTGTTTTGGTGCGGTTAATAATGTGTGGTGACATTTTCTTCCTTTTCTCTCATCAGATAGAACTCCACACGGCCTTCACGCTGTCTGAAATGGATGTTGATGCAAAGCATTTGGGTGTACATCAGCATTGTGCGCCGTTACACCTTGTCTTTATACGTACGTGACTTTTAATTTTTTTTTTGTTTGTTTTTATTAGCCGTAGTCTAATCAACCATTTTTCTACTAACATGGAGCTGTCCAGAATTTCTGGATTAGTTGGAAAGGCTGAATTTTCTGTGGCCTCCTATTTTGGAAACCGCCAACCTGCTAGATTTTGTGACATTAGAAACGTTCTTGCTTTCTTTCACAATCATTTGTTGTATGGCTGTAATTGACTTGTATATGAATGAAATCCTGATGCAAATTTTACAGAGTGCAAATCCAGTCAGTTTCAGAAACTGCTAATCACAGAGGATTTGCAGTCACAACAATCTATATTTTACACTGAGTGGTGCAAAAAAACAAAAAACACCCACTGTATGGCAGTTCTGTGGGCGGAAATGACAAGCTGAAGAGAGGTCAGAAGAGAATTACCAGACTGGTTAACTCAAATTAGCACGCTTTACAATCGCGGTGAGCGGAAAAGCACCTCAGAATGCACGGCATGCAGAACCGTGAGGCGGATGGGCTACAACAGCAGAAGACAACATCGAGTTCCATTTCTTTCAGCCAAGAACAGGAATCTGAGGCTACAGTGGGCACAGGCTCACCCACACTGGACATTTGAAGATTAGAAATATATCGCTTGGTCTTTTTCAAATCCTCAACTGTTTGGTTTTGGTGAGCCTGTGCCCTCTGTAGCCTCAGCTTCCTGATCATGGCTGATGTGGTCTTCTGTTGTAGCCACTCTGCCTCAAGGTTTGATATGTTGTGCATTCTGAGATGCTTTTCTGCTCACTATGGTTGTAATCAGTGGTTATTTGAGTTTCCTTAGCATTCATGTCAGCTAAAAGCCAAAACCTGTACGTCATATCTCTGTAGGTTTACAGATTTTATCGTTCAGTTTTGCGAGTGTTTTTAAGAGTGTTTAGTGTTTACGGACAACTTACATAGAACCTGTGTAGAACTTTTATTTTCAGCCCTGCCTCCTTGGTCACCCACCTGGCCACACCCCTCAGCACTCAGCACTCTGGAGCCACTGTTGCAACTGTTTCAAGTTACAGTCACATTAACAGCTTTATTACTGAACCTATTTTTTTTTTTTTTTTTTTGTCATGTCGGTTTACATTTGCATTGGTAATTAACCTGTATGCGTCATTAGTGTGAACAAACCTCTGCCCTCAAACCTCCTGCATGCCCACGTTTTCCATGCAGTGCCACGTGTATGGTGCACATGCATCATAGACATCAACGAACGATGCTGTATTTCAGAGACAAATCCACCATTGTAGTAGCACCAAAATTAAACTAACAGCACAAGCCTTCATCACAGAAATGATTTACTCTGGAGCTCGGCTGATAGCTCAGCAGCGGTTCGTGATTTTACTGAGGAAAATAAAAAGGCCAGATGAAGAGTGTTTGGTGCTTGCTGTTTTTTTTTTTTTGTTTTTTTTAGGTACACTGCTGTGCTGAGACATTTGCGTGATATACACATGTGAAATGAAGTGTGTGTGTGTGTGTGTGTGTGTGTGTTTTTTTTTAAAGAGAGTTGAATGTCCACCTGTAATTGGATATGTAATTGATCAAGGACACATATGAAAGTAGTTCTGTGGTATCTAATTTTAAAAACGTCTCATCTGAATCCGTTAATTTCTTGTCCAATGTAATTAAATTTAAAAAAAAAAAATTTCCCCCTTGCTTCTTGTGAGTTTCATGAATTGGTGTTCACCCATTCATTTTCTACAACACGTCACTCTCTGAAACCATCTACCTGGACTACACATAAAAACATTCACAAGTCACTCGTGTCGCTTGTCGTCACATGGTGCCCAACAGTGTTGTCACTTGTGGACGTGTACTGCCCAGTATTCCTATGGGAAATGTATATACCGTCTAAAGCAATCAAGTTAAACACAAATTAAATAATGCACTAATCAGGGTGATAATCACAGGTTACATGCTAAACAAGGCTGCGACAATCTCTGCTACTTCTTTCCAAGCAAGACGAAACCAATCATAAATTATGATTCGCAGTTACGACATGAACGTTGTAGAGATAAATTAGCATCCTTAGTTCTTGTGATATTTAGATTACAAACACAGCTGCAGATTTATGAATCCGGATATGGCATTTGGATTCACAAAAAAAAAGGATTTAGAACAGATTTGGATTACTTAAACCTTATAATGTGAACATGGCCTCAGTCAAAACCTTAGCATTGCAATCGCGTAAGCGATTCTTAAACTTACCATAAAAACTGTTAGCATGGAATTTGTGATTTGTGGTTGTAGAATTATAATTTCATCGTTGCAGTTAAGCCTGGTAGAATGACAGGAAAATAACTTGCTAACAGTTTGCATCAAGAAAATCCGGCTTGGGGAAAAAAAAAAAAATGCTTCCGCCAAATCACAGCTAAATAAACGCCACCTCTCACGCTTCCTCACGCTCACAACGCCTTTCACCCCCCCCCCCCCCCCACTCCCCCCTCACTCCCCCCGGAATCTGCCACAACACACACACACACACACACACACACACACACACACACACACACACACACACACACATGCGTGCGCACACGCAGAAACAGATTAAGCACAAATCAATGGCTGCGGCTGAGGCGGGGGAGATTTCACCCTGGCTTCTCGTTAAGGCCTGGCTGAGGCGCGCAGGCTCGGGGGAGTGTTATTACCGGGGTGATGGTTGATAAGACGCTCGTTCCTCCACGCTGCATCCCGCGGGACAGATGCATCGCGCAGCCATGGTAACCGTAAGGCTAGGTGTTATGCTATAATTGGGCCGGCGCTTTTAACAGCACAGCCACACAGCCAGGTACGCCGGCGTCTTCAAATGAGAAATTATACCACGGCGTGGAAAACGCGAGAGAAAGACAGAGATAGAGAGAGAGAGAGCGAGAGAGAGAGAGAGAGAGAGAGAGAGAGAGATAGTGTGAGTGAGAGAGAGAGAGAGAGAGAGAGAGAGAGAGAGAGAGAGAGGATGAGACTGTTTTCCTCATTGCGTCCACTTATAAACCAAGCGACATGAAATGCTGCAGTTTTACCCACAGTGCACTGGGGTCAAAGAAGACTGGGATTAATTTAACTACATGCCCAGAATAGGTGTCATATGCTCCTTGCAGCATATGCTCATAATGCTAATTACCAGTTTAGTCTGACTTTATATATAATGTGTAGAAAACGAGCACAAGATGAACCAGTTCAAAGAACGTACACACACGCACACACACACACACACACACACACACACACACACACACACACACACACACACACACACACACTGAGCTATCGTATCTACTGCTTCTTCTCAGCTTGTTTACATAGGCTTTGAAAGCTCCACCAGGGGCTTGGTGAGGCTGTTTTGAGAGATAGATTCAAGGTGCAGGGAAGAAGAGAGATGAGACAAGGAGAAGAGGAGAGGAGAACAGGAGAGGAAGGAGCTTTGACGAACATGGCTGCTCGCTCTGCAGGCACTGTTGATTACGATCAATTTCCCCCATATCGACGCTCTCTCTGGCCCTGAGCAACACTCCCTCCTGCACTTTACATGCTACGTGCTTTGTGTACCATGACACTCCCTCCCTCTTCCTCTCTCTCTCTCTCTCTCTCTCTCTCTCGCGCTCTATCTGTGAACTAACCCTAGTCAGGACTCTGGTGGGATTGTTTGCCCATGGCCCCTGGAGTGAAAGGGTCTATGAGTCATCCCACACTACATCTGGTCTGTCTCCTGCATGAGAAAACTAGCCCAGCTAGTCAGGGCTGGCTGTAACCCAGCAATGGCGCATTGGCAGACAACTTAGCCCTGGGTCTGACGCTGGTTGATAATGTTTTGTCGCTAAGCCGGGTTGTTCAAGGCGTAGCTGTAAATAGGTGTGATGGTAATCACAAAACAGCCGGTGAGAAGATATCAAGTGAAACATGCTAACTTTGCTGTATTGATTGCTTTCTTCTTGATCGAAGGTTCCTTTCATTATTTGTCTCTTGGCCAATCTGTAGTCGGGCTAATTTAGGGTTCTGGTGGTGATTACTAAAAGGAGACATAAGGCCACAAACACATGGACTGCAGACTGCCGTAATGGAGGAAGAGAGTGCTCGCTTGCAACAGAGCACCCCTCATCCCTCTATCTCTCCGCTCTTGGCAGCCTCCATCCGAATTAATTGCATCTCCGAGAGAGCAGGAGAAAGTGCGAGAGAGAGAACGAGAGAGAGAGAGAGAGAGAGAGAGAGAGAGAGAGAGGGTTGCTGGGCCGGTGTAGCTGTGGGGGAATCATTTAAAATTCTACCTCCCGTGTGGTTCCTGGTTTCCAGTTTAATGACCCCCCTCCTCCTCTCCTCCGCCGCCCTCCCCACTGTCTTCCCTACTCTCCGAGCTCTCGCTTTCCTTGTTCCTTCGTTCTTTCTTTCAGCCGTCTTCAGAGAACGCCTACCCCACCACCACCGCCACCACCAATCTCCCATCGCCAGCACACACACACACACACACACACGCACCAAACCTCATGCTGCCGCAGATCTGCGTAACGCTCTGCTCTCCAATTACCAGCCGCACATCCACAATCCATGCCGCTGCCCCTGGGAGCTGCTACACCTGTTGTCACCAGCACCAAGTGAAAGCTAATATCACAACCTCGCCGGCACAGCCAAAAAAACGTGCAAGCAGCACCGGTTTCAAGAAGCAATGTGCCTATTAGACTTTTTGTCGTGACACTTGGTTGTCTCGTTGGAATGGGCCACGTCTGACTGGACTTTTTCTGCTAAGGTTTGGCCTTCACTGGCATTTACACAGAGACTGGTAACTGCATGACTCATTTGTGATTAGAAGGCCTGGCCTAGCGAGAGAGAGAGAGAGAGAGAGAGAGAGAGAGAGAGAGAGAGAGAGAGAGAGAGAGAGAGAGAGAGAGAGAGAAGAGACAGAGAGAGAGGAGAGAGAGAGAGAGAGAGAGAGAGAGAGAGAGAGAGAGAAGAGACAGGCAGAAAGAGATAACGAAGGAGATAAAAGCTAGAAACGATGAGGTAGTGGCGCTTGGGTTCCAGCCCACCTTAACTGTCACTGGGGTCTGGGACCATCTGGCCTGTGTGTGTGCTAGGGGTGTGTATGTTGTGTGCCCTGCCAGGTCTCTGGGCTCCTGTCACCTGCACCAGTGGAGGATGAGCAGGAAGGAAGTGCTCCCAATCACTCAAGAGTAAAAGAGAGAGAACCCTTTTTCACCAACATGGTGCTGGCACTGGTGCTAAAGCTGACACAGATCAGGAAACTAGTAAACCTTTAGAACCCCACATTTCTACACTATTACATAATCAAATCTGAGAACTCATTAGTGATAAACAGTAAAAAAAAATAAATAAATAAAATTTTTAAAAATTTACTCTTTGGCTTTGAGAACATATTTTACCAAGGTAGAATACTTCATTGTTTATTAACAGCAAAATGATAGATAGATAGATAATCACACATAATATGACAGATACATTTTTTATTGTTTTTAGCTATTTATTGGGAGTGCGTAGCTGCTAGCAAAGTTTTCCTTGCTGAAAAAAACAATACAAACCATTACAGAAATTATACAAACACCATTAAAACCATTAACAGATGTAGTGTGTTTTGGGCCATATTCTATTAGGATTTAATGGTTTGGTACTGGTTCCCACTAGACATAAACATGGCACCAATAGAACCCAACACATTACCAGTAGAGAGCCACAAAAACTATTATAGTTTCCATTAAAACCAATACAATTCCCACTGTAACCATTACGATTTCTGTAATGGTTTCTGTTTTTTTTTTTTTCAGCAGGATTGATAGCATCAGCTATATATTTTCTCTTTAGTTTGCAGCAATTCAATGACATTCGAAGGTGTTAGCATGCGAACTAGGAAAAAGATGTTAAAATATTCTTATCTATTAGTTTCATTTTGTAAAATGACATAATTGTAGCCAGCTAGGTTTACTAAGTGTGAAAGAAAGAATCCATTGTATTCATTACTTATAGTGTTGATAACAGATATGGAAAAACTGGTCCAAAAAAACAAAAAAAGGGAACAAGGGTAGACAAGCTAAACAAAGACTATTCTAGAGTTAGCTAGTTAGCAACCATGGCAAATTAGTAGCAAGATAATAATATTTAGCTGGATAATACTAGCAGGCCGCTAACATCGTGTTCTCAAGAAACACTCTACACAAATAAACTAAACTATACAGCCTAGATTAATTTAGTTAACCAAGGTTAAAACTAGGCTAGTTCTGTTTACATCTTCACAACGAATGAGCATATAATGAGGAAGTTAGGATTGTCCCTGCCTTCAACCATACATCTTTACTCTTCTTGGTGGAGGTGTAATCAAGAAGGTCAGATCATACACAAGGTCAGAGAGTGTGTGTGAATGGGTGCGTGCTGTGTATGCGGTTGATTTTATTCCACTAAGGCTAGGCACAGTGCGTGTTGGCTCCCTCGGTCTCTCCCTTGTGTGGTCAATAGCAGTGTGTAGGCTGCAGATCGATGTGGGGTCAATACCTCTCAGACGCCTGCCTCTTTGTGCCTGCTCTGATTTAGCTAGCGTCCGGCCGGGCCCCCGCTCTCGCCCGCTCTCTGCGTCCCCCCCCCCCCAGCCCCCCTGCCCTCCCGCCCCTCCCGCCCCTCTGCTGTCTTTTACGAGCAGCCCTCTTAAATACGTCGGCCGGCTGAAATTAGAGAAGCAGCAGTAAATCTGTGACGCGCAGAGCTGAGCACACTCTCTCTCAGCTCTCCCTCTCTCTCACCAAACACAATAAAGCTTGCACGGCACACAGCCATAAACCCCCTCACCTGTGCCGCTAGACACACACCAAGTGCATGCGTGTGTGTGTGTGTGTGTGTGTGTGTGTGTGTGTGTGTGTGTGTGTGTGTGTATGTGTGAAAGAGAGAGAGAGAGAGAGAGAGCAGGAATTGCATTGTGTGGTTTTCTCACAAGCTTTGTCGATCCATACAACTAGCGCTAACTTTGACCTTATTCGATTTTTGTTCTACAGTGGTGAAGCATTGGTTTTGCTCAGTATCTGTCTCCTGATAAACTAAAGTACACAAAGTCCGCTCTTCTCAGGCATGCCGTTGTGGGTAGGTTTTGTCTACATGCTTAGATTTCACAGCTCGCTTGTTGTGGACGCCATGGATCAATGGTTTAAATGTGGGGCTTGTGTTACACAACTGGAACGCCAGACCATAAGTAAGGTGAGTGGAAGATGAATAAGTGGACTAGCATACCTAGCGTAGACAGAGAAGGAAGTTTGAACCTCTGTTTTGAACAGACTTACACCTATTGGACTGAAATGAATATGTCCTGAGTGGCAGATCAATGGGTCGGTTTTGCCGTTTGTGAAGGACAGAGATAGCGCTCTGAAAATCGATCGGCTTATTGATTAATTGGAAAGCTTCAAGCAGCATTGACGTATTGGTCTGCAGCCAGGTTGGGTCCGAGGACATGAAACAAGGAGCTTAATTTCCACTCAAACACATCCACACAGGGCTGATTCGATCTCCGACACACAGAGCGGTGTGTATTCTGGTCTCGCACATCAGCGGTCCAGATCCCTGGCTGAAATGCCGTGTGATTGAGAGGCTCCCACGAAGCGGAGGAACATTATGGTAATTGTCATTACTAGGGCTGGGGCGAGTGCGTGACTGACGCCATTAGAGAGAGTGCAATTACAGTAGGGTTTGGCGACCTTGCTGACTGGAGGAGGTCAGGGCTTCTCATTAGAGTGCCGTGGAAGACAGCCCAGTGTCTCCACCATGCCAATCAATACCCACATCCCCCCTGGCCTGGTCTAATCACAGCCCAGCCGCCCAAGGCCCACCCTACTCAGAGCTTCACTGGGCCCCTACGAACGCTGCTGATGTGAATCTCTCTCTCTCTCTTTCTGACACACACACACACACACACGCACACTCTTACTCATTCACGTGTGCATGCATGTGGGGAAGCAGCTGAGAATCTTCAAGTGTCTTCAAGATTTCTCATATACTGGTTGTTAACTGGTATTTGACGTTCTTGATATTTCCACAAGGTTTGACCTTTTCTGGTGAGATTTTACACCAAATGTGTCCAGTATAACATGTAGCTGAATTGTCATAAATTGAATACACCTTCATATGAGTGTATGAGGCACATCAGCATTGTGGGGTTTAAACACCTTAATGTCACTGATAGGGTGAGAATGGGGATTCTTGTGACGCCAAGCCGCATTGACTTGCTAGTCCGCCATATTGTTTAAGTTACTTGCTACTAGTTATCTAACTATGATTTTGTCGGAAATCCAGGGTCACCATGATGAGCGTGGTATCACAAGACAACTACCAATCAGGAAGGGTGAAGGCTAGCACATGCTTCCTCTGAGACATCTTTTCAAACTGCTGCTCATGCTACAGCACAACACACATGGAGGATAACGCTGTCTACCCTCTTCCACATACATGAGTTCAAAGATGTCAGTGATTGATTAGTATCGCTGTGGTTAAGAGGGGTGAGAGTATGTCATCCCTCCTACCCACACAGCATGGCCAATTTTGTTCGCTTGGATTCCTGGCCACCATCAGGATACAAACTCATGCTCTCCTGATAGTAGGGCGAAAGCTTTTCTGTTGCTGTGTCACCCAAACCCTGTTCACAAAATACTCACATTATCTGCTCACTGTAAACAAAAAAGCTCATGGAGACAATTTGGTGGATCGATCCTGCAAAGTTCTACCAAATTCTACCAAATATACAAAACCTTGCAGATGGAACTACTGTCAGAGCTGCTGTTATAAAAAAAATTATCACCACCTTCTGACCAATCAGACTCAAGCATTCAACATCGCTATGGTATAAAACAAGATGATGCACAGAAAAAGTGTATAACTCACAAGTGTTGGTTTCATTTTTTTGAAACCAACTGTTAAACCTGATTCTTGCCTTGATGTCTATGATGTCTCATACTTCAGTTGACTAATAAGGCAGCACTTTGATATTTACAAAGATAACTGTAAGGAAGTGGTGTGAGACAAGCTCTGAAGGTAGTTTGTAGATACTTTAGATGATTGACATATTAAACATTTGAATGTGTTAGACACTGCAGGATCGAATATAAATATATGTAGGTAAATAATGCAATGTGCGCTTCCTGTTGCTGTAAGCTGTGTGCGAATGCAGGCAGCTTTCGTGTCCGTTGTCCTCTGAGACTTGGAGGGAGGGTGGAGAGGAGGAGAGAGAAACAGAAAGAATTAGTGTGGAAGAGGGGGACGGAGGGACGGAGGAAGGGAGGGGGAGGGGAGCCAGGCCAGAGGGCTCCAGGCTCCAGCACATTTCCGCACTGTTCGCACTCCACTGCCTCAGTCACCAGCCGTGCCTATTAAATCAAGGGCCCCTCTCTACAAAGACTGCCAATTATGCCCGACCAAGCCGCCTTTCTCTCTCTCTCTCTCTTTCTCCCGGGTAAGTGCCCATCCAGGAAAGCCTGATCTCATCTCCAGGCCCACTGCACTCTCTGATACTGGTGAAGCCACGATCAACATGAAATTAAATCAAACCTAAGCTAAACAAAGCTTAGAACAGTGCCAGTCCACAGCCAGAACTCTAACATAAAGGGCTAACATGGCTAGCTAGCTAAGAACTCACATTAGAAGCTCACCTTAATTAAGTACCATATTCCTGCAGTTGTAGTGGGTTTAATTAACGAGCTACAGCTAACCAGGCCAATTAACGCACTTCTACTCTTCATAACAGAAGCTTGTAGAAACTCACAGGTGTTTTCTAGAAAGTTCTAAAAAGTTACTAGAACACTCATCAAAACTTTACCTCTCTGCACAATTAATCACATTTCGATTGTGATCGCTTTTAGTGTGGGGCTTTCTGAATGAAATAACTAGGAATCAGCTGCAATACTGGTAAGCTTAGCTAAAGCTAGGTTAATTGGTTAAAGTTAAGTATAGTGTAAACATAAATTATTCTGAATGAACAGATGTGTTCTGAACGGATACAAATACAGATATGAACATGAGGTGCACTTAAAAAAAAGAAAAAAAGAAAGGATCACAGAGTATCTGGTTGAGATTAGAGGTGTGAATTGCAGGAAGCAACCAGAAATTAGTGTCAGTGGAAGGTCTTTACTTTCATGCAAGCCCTACTTTCAAGTGAGGGGTCATATATGAAGCTCACATGACAAAAATCATGTTCAATTTAGGCTATAGGTTATATTTTGGGAAATAGGACCAAGTAAATATGTAAGAAAATGTTGCAGGAAGGTACAAACAAATATAATAGCTCATTCAGAAAACAGTCCCGCACTCGTCTCTAGTTGCGACTAATTATGAAATTGAGTGATGTAGTTGAGGCTGAGGAACTGTTAGAGCCAAAACTCAAAGACAGACATGCAGACAGTGCTAGTATTTCTGCTTCTGAGTTTTTCCCCCAGTGTTTCCCACTGTAGTAGATTTTTTTCCCCCCAGATAGCCTTTAAGAATGCCTTTGAGAAAAGAAGAACATATTGAAATCATTCTCATGGATGGATTGGAAAGCTGTCACAAGGTTGCAGTGGATTTTAACAGGAAACATGGCAAGCACATCACACATGACACTGTTGCCAAACTTATTAACAAATTCAAAAATAGACTTGAAGTGTTGCGGACCAACCGAGAAGTGAACGTCCATGAACATCCACTGACAACCGACGTGGTGCTGGCATACAGAGTCCCCTATGTATGGAGACTTTTGGGACGCCCTGTACATATATCTAATATACGAATACAGATATTTGGAGCACTAATCAGATACAGATACAGATACAGATAGTGGCACTGCATTATACCTCAAATACAGTGCATTAAATTACAAACTTCCTGACACGTCACAGTCACTTTAACCATTTTCCTCTCTCTGCTTCTGCTGTAAAAATGTTGAGACAAAAATGATTTCATTCGACTACGCAGTCAAAACCAAACAAGATCACCAAACAAGCTAGGCAAAACCTATTATTGTATACTGTTGATCCTTATTTACTTACATGTTGGTGACTGATAGTGTTTATACAGCATATACCACTGAATTAACATCCCGTGCGCCATGGTAGTGCAGCGGACAATGTTGACACCTCACAGCTGCAGGGTGTGTGGAATTTCACATGTTCTCACGGTTTGCGTGGGTTTCCTCTGAGTTCTCTGGTTTCCTCCCACCTCCAAAAAACATGCCAGTAGGTTGGTAACTTTAAATTTGCACACTAATGTGTGATCAGCAATGGACTGATACCCTATCCAGGGTGTACAGTTGAGGTCATAAATAACATATAACATATGCCTTGCAGAATCTGAAAAATGTTAATAATAATTTTTTTTTTTAATTGCATTTAGTTTTTTTTTATATTTATTACTGCCCTGTATAATCTATTTCACATAACAGATGTTTACATATAGTTACATACAGTACACATAGACTTACATTTATCTCATTTATACATCTGAGCAGCTGAGGGTTAAGGGCCTTGCTCAAGGGCCCAACAGTGGCAGTCTGGCAGGGCTGGGGTTTGAACTCATGACCTTCCGATCAGTTCAAAAGTTTACATACGCTTGATTCTTAATACTGTGTGTTGTTACCTGGATGATCAACGACTGTTTTGTAAGGGTTGTGTGTGAGTCCCTTATTTGTCCTAAGTGTGAAAAGATGGATCTCAAAATAATATAGCCGCTGTTGGAAAGGGGTCAAATATACAGAAGGTGCTGGAAAAGCAAAGAATGTGCAGGAGGATTTGTCTGAAGAACAGTGGGCAGTTTAACGGCTCAGGACAAACAAGGGACTCGTGAACAACTATCACAAAGCATAAAAACAGTCATTGATCATCCAGGGCAGTGCTAAATGAAAAACAAATGCAATTTTTACGGACCCTCTTATTATTATTTTTTAAATTATTAACATTTTGCAGATTCTGCAAGGCGTGTGTAAACTTATGACCTCAACAGTATCCCTGTCTTGTGTCCAGTGTTCCCAGGATAGGACTCCAGATCCGATATGACTCTTGTCAGGATAAAGGAATTACTAAAGCCGAATGAATGAATAAGGACCAGTCTAATTGTTTGCCCATGCTTATAATTTGCTCAAATAGTGGTGATGAAAAATTCTGATTTGAAAACAATGCATAATAATTTTAGCTAAGATTTAGCTATATTTTGTTCTCAAGTCTGTAATGCTCACTGGAGATGTGTAAGGTCTATATGAACCTAAGCTGAATAATAAATAACAATACAGCCCATAGTATACTTATCAGCATGTAGGCTTCTACGTAACTCTAGGAAGACTGACAGTGCTTCAGGATATTGTGAAGGTTCAGACACAGATCAGCAGGGTCAGGGTAACTCTCCGCTCCTCTCTCTCTCTCTTCTGAGTCTTCATCTATTCAGCTCTGAGGCACAGATACAAAGTTTTCAAGCTTCACCTGTAGACAAATCACTGTGGACAAAACAGTACCAAGGCACACAGGTGAAGTGTTTTGATTACATGTAGCACAATATCAGAGAGCAATACAGTACTGTGCAAAAGTTTTAGGCACATGCAAAGAAATGCTGTGGAGCAAAGATGCCTTCAAACTCATGAAAAATGAAATGAAAAATACCGCAAACAGCAGTAAACAGTAGTAAATGAAACAAAGTCAATATTTGGTGTGACCAAAAAAATAAAATAAAAAATAAACAGTAGTCTCCGGTACAATTTGTGCAGTTTTATAAGGAAATGAGCTGGTAAGTTTTATTGAGCATCTTGCAGAACCAGCCACAGTTCTTCTGGACACTTTGACTTTCGCACTCACTTCTTATTTTTGCAGCAAAACCCAGCAGCCTTCATTGTGTTTTTTTGTCTGAAAAGTGTCTCTTATGTAATATGCTGCTTTCTTTAATGACATACAAACATTTTTCTGTAACATTTAATTTTGTGCTAGAAAGTAATGTTTGGGAAGGTTTTTTTGTACTGACTTGATAATGTAGAAGTCATAAAATAAAACATCTATAACAAAGTTTGTTTAAAAAATAGAGTGCCTAAAACCTGTATTGTAACTGTAACCTGTACCGTATTTCTGAGAATGATAACACATCCAAATAAAGACTCCTTAATGGATGGAACTGCAGGCTCATGGGTGCAACCATTCAAGCCTTTTCAAGAGAATTCCAATGGGACATTTTATAATTACATTTATCTTATTTCCCGAAATACACCACTAGTTATTTTTAGAAGATTTTACTTGAGCATGATTGAAAACGAATACTTGTACTCTTACATAATTCCATGTACATGAAAAAAAACACGTTCATTTTCATTTAGATTTTCCTAAAGGACTCGTTACAAATTTTAAAGTTTATAACTCAAAAGATTTTCTTTCACCTACTGTAAGTACCAATTTAATTAAGTTAATTAATCTATGCATTTTAATTAAGCACTATCGCACGAGCAAGACAGCTATTGTACTGAATATCAGTTACTTTACTGTTACTTTACTGTGAGTGTGATATTGCTTTTATACAACATTTCTATTAACAAGATAATAATAATAATAATAATAATAACAAGAAACAAGAACATCTAATATCTATCTGGCCATATATGGCCAAATATATGGCCAAATATACTTTGTTTATTTTCGCTTCGTCAACAAAAGTAGTTCTCAAAGAAGCCATAGCAGGATAGAGCTTTGCAGTGTTGCCATGCCAACGCACAGACTGACTGACAGCCTGTAGTGAGTGTAGTAACAGTTTCATCCATCCATTTTCTGTACCGCTAATCCTACACAGGATCGCCGGGGAGTCTGGAGCCTATCCCAGGGAACTTGTGGACACCCTGGACAAGGTGCCAACTCATCGCAAGACACAATCTCACACACACCACTGACAATTTGGAAATGCTAATCAATGCATGTCTCTGGACTGGGGAAAGAAACTGGTGTACACGGAGGAAACCCCTGAAGCACGGGGAGAACATGCAAACCCCCAACCCTGGATGTATGAGGCAAGCGGGCTTACCACTAAGCCACCATGTCACCCTTAGTAATGGTTTCAGTGTAACAAATTATTGCTAGAATTGTAATTTTATGTAGTGAACAGACAAGTGGAGCGATATAAAAAGGTGAACTGTAAATGTAAATTAGTTTGATGATGTCTATTAATCTCAGCGCTAATCCTCTCTCTAATCTTAACCTTTGTATCTTTTCCTGCAAATTGTGGCATGCAAATAGGTTTGAATGTGCAAGAATGAGACTTTGTTAAAGAAAAAAAATACTGTACACTTACTGATGACCCCTTTTTACAATTTTTAGTACAATTATAACTAGCTACTAGCTACTATCTATACATAGTTATTTTTTTATTTTTATTTTCAATTATTTCATTCAATTATTTTCAATGTTATTTTACATACAAGAGGTTGTTGGTTACCCAAACATAAAATTTGTTTTGACTTGAAGTCACTGACCGCACCTTTAATGTAGAAATTTCTATTTATGGATTTGGCCTGTTTTTGACCTTCTAGTCACTGAAAGAGCCATTCTTTTTTGTTTTTTAAGAATCACAGCAAGAGGTTGTTCTGACTTGAAGTCAAAATTGTTCTGACTTGAAGTCACTGACCACACCTTTAATGTAGATATTTCTATTTTTGGATTTGGCCTGTATTTAGCCTATTAGTGACTAAAAGAGCCATTCCTTTTTGTTTTTTGGAATCACAGCAAGAGATTGCTGATGGATATTATCCAAATCTTATGATTTGATTTGTGTGGAAGTATATTCTGTAAGCATGTGTATATATATATATATATATATATATATATATATATATATATATATATATATATATATATATATATATATATATATATATATATATATATATATATCCACACATTAGTACGCAGTGGGGTGTTGTGTGTTTGACAGAGAAGCCATGGGAAGTGACCTCAAGCTGGACTCTCTTGTTTCCTCTCTCTCTCTCTGTCTCTCTGTCTCTCTCTCTCTCTCTCATCTCTCTCTCTCTCTGCACAAGACGGCATTTCCTTAGAGACAGAAACACCAAGCAACCACTCAGAGATCTCAAGATCTGTCTCACATACTCATACACACACACACACATCATTCACCAGTGTAACACCTGGAAAAGGGGAGGGGAAGGGCAGCACCGCCCTAAATTGGCAGCTGTGCGTGTCGTTGCTCTTAACGGTTTTAAATTCCAGACCTGCATGGCTTGTCTTGCACATCTCTCCTAGTGAGAGAATGGATAAGGGTGGTGAGGAACTATGTGTGTGTGTGTGTGTGTGTGTGTGTGTGTGTGTGTGTGTGTGTGTGTGTGTGTGTGTGTGTGTGTGTGTGAGCGCACGCACGCCACACGGTCGAGGTGACGGCCACTTGTTTACCGGCCTCATTATGTCAGGCTGCTTCCTCAGAGGCTGTGGCAGGTCACGCCATGGCCTTCTGTCCACCTACACACACACACACACCACACACACACACACACACACAGGGGCATACACGCACATCAGGTGTCGCCACACTGGGGTGAAGGACAATGCAAACAATTATTCGGAATTGGACACCCCAGACAGGATGCTGATCTGCCCAATTCCATCCAGTACTTCTCAGAAAACGTACATACTAATCCATTTCCTACACAGATATATATCTGTGTGTCTGTATGTCTGTGCCTGAACGCTGTGATGAAGTTAGTTTGTGAACAACAATCTCTTATTGGCTTTGCATTTACACTTTCCCCCCCTCCTGCTCCAATTATAGTGAACTGTATGTACAGTCTGTGACAGGGCTGCTGTGGCAGAGCAGGTAATTGGGCCAGAGTTTTGCAGTGAACTTTTAAAAGCAAAGCCATAACCAGCTCATGATTTGCAGATTTCTTCAGCCATGCTGCTACTTATGAGTAACAGCACATGATCAGGATAACACAAACACAGGATGGCACGGTGGTGCTGGAAAAGATTATGGCCAGTGATTGAAAATGCATATTAGAGTATAATGTACTGTACTTATGAGTGTGTGTGTGTGTGTGTGTGTGTGTGTGTGTGTGTGTGTGTGTGTGTGTGTGTGTGTGTGTGTGTGTGTGTGTGTGAACATGTCAAGATGATACAGCACTGTACATAGGACTACATTACAATTAAAGCTGTTGATACACATCCGGGTCATTTTTTTTTTGCTCATTAATTTATCCCAAAAATAAATCTGAAATGATGAAACACAAGCAGAGGAGAAGTACAAGAGCTTTGTTTTTTAAATATTTGTTTTAAAGCTGAAAACAGTTTTGAATATCTCATTTGCATATAAACCTTCTTTATATGGTATGTTTATCAAATTCATAGATTAGCCATACAAAACTGACCTTACTTTGGGCATGTCTTTCCAAGTGGAAGCGCTGAAACATCTAAAAGAGGAAATATTTGGCATATACATTTTTGTTTCTATTTAGCATGAAATCAATGATTTTATTTATTATTATTATTATTATTATTATTATTATTATTATTATTATTATTAGTAGTAGTAGTAGTAGTAGTAGGTGTTGTTGTTGTTTTGGTGTGTTTATTGGTGTTAATTTGTGTTACAAATTTTTGTAAAGTGACTTTGGGTAATTAAAAAACAAAACAAAAAAAAATAAAATAAAATAATAACAATCCAGCCATCTTCTGTACCTCTTATCCTACAAAGAGTCACAGGGAACCTGGAGCCTATCCCAGGGGACTTGGGGCACAAGGCAAGGGACACCATGGACAGGGCACAATCACATTCACACACTGTAAACAATTTGGAAATGCCAATCAAGCCTACAATGCATGTCTTTGGACTGGGGGAGGAAACACCTAAACCACAGGGAGAACATGCAAACTCCACACAGGGCGGAGGTGGGAATTGAACCCGCAACCCTGGAGGTGTGAGGCAAAGGTGCTAACCACTAAGCCACCAAAATAAAAATAAAAATAATAATAATAATAATAATAGTGTAATATGAGATTTTTATTTATGTGTTTACCATGATTTACTCCATATTGTTCAATCAACTGTCCATAGTCATTTATGAAAAACGCCATCATCATTAACAATGGTTTAATTATTGATAGCGCTACAGGGAGGGCATTCATTGTTCAACAGATGATCACAGATGATATTTGCAGTTCATCTTCACAGCATAATTGCAACGTTAATGTGGTCGGATAGTGGAGAGTGGTGTAAACTTTGATCTCCAGTGGTATTGCATTAGACCTACTTAATAAATGAGGTGACTGCACGTCCAACTCCACAATAACAGAAATACTCCCATACACATGCATAAACTTGAATACACCTTAGTAACTGAGGAGTCTACTGGACTACCCCTTACACTGTTATGTTTAGGACCTGCTTGTAGCTTTGCGAAAAAACTAGGTGTCTTAATATTAGGACTAACACTCAGTTTTAGTATCTAATTTTTGGTCCTTTTTTAAAGTCATTTTTAAAGCTATTTTTAGCTTTAAGATGCTTTGTGAATGTGGCCCATTAATTCTAACAGGAGACGCATTCTGAATTCAAAATGAACCTGATTAACAGGTAAATAAAGATACCGTTTTTTCCTTACTGGATGCATGTTGGAAGTCCACATCATTTGTTTTTTCTCCCATTTAGAGCCCCTGGGGTGCCACAGAAACTGGAGTTTTGCCTCTAAGCAGATATTTTATTGAAGCTGCCCGAATGTGAGGAGAATAAATTACGACGAAAAGTTTTCTGCCTTAAAAAAACTTAAATGTTGGATTTAACATCCAGCAAAGTTTGAGTAAAATGAAACAGATGGAAATATGACAACACAGCTAAATTTGCTGATCAGACTGATATGAGAACTGCCTAGGTGGCCGTGGCCTAATATTCTAATTAGCACACTTGATTGACACCATTCTGTTGAAGACCTCCAGCCTGCTACGCGACTCAAGCAGAACGAAACACAATGGTGCAAGAGAGGAAAATCGAGATTGTTCAACTCTAGTCTACTGAATTCAAGAATGATCACAGATACATAGGCTACGTACGCTAGATTGCTTATATAGACACATATACACATATATAAACACACACACACAAACATACACACACACAGTATATATAATATTGGGGGATTGGTAAGTGTAAATCTGACGTAAAATTCACATGTTCATTAGTATCGCCCACTTTACACTTTATTTTTATTCAGAATTTGTCTTTTTATATTGTCTACCCCTAAGATCAAAACTGCCTAATTACAAAGTAAACACTGATTTATTTTTGCAAAAATAGAAAGTGAACACAGTGTGTGTTCTCCACATATCTTCAGCAGCCACCTCCATAATCCCTCTTATCGAAATCCATATCACATGCTAGCGTGTTGGCCGGCTGGCACACCGGTGGTCAGTGCTGTAACAGAAAAACAGCCAACCAGACATACACATGTGCACAGACAGACTACTGATGAAACAGACAGACATACAGAGTGATGCACAAATGTCGAGCAGTGAAGCCAAAATACACACTGACTCAATATCTTGGACGTTGGAAGAGACAATTAATCTGACAGCCTATCACTGGAAACATTTCGCAGGAGATAAACTGATCATACCGTCATAGCTCAGGAATGGTTTGTATCCATTCTTGCTTGTATAATAAATTGATTAAAAACGTTATTGAACAAAGATTAAGTTATCCATCCATCCATCTTCCACACCGCTTATCCTACTTCTCCAATGATATGGTGAAGCTTTCTCTAACGAGATGTTTAATATTTATGGAAGGAGTCTGCAATGTCAGCAATACCAGGTGTTTATGCTTTCTGGTTTCTTAGTAACATAACAAGCCGACAGGTTAGGGGACGACTGTTTGTAGCTGCTGTAACGTAAGTGATAACTAACTTGTCTGGTGGATATTCCACAACATTAAACTTAACTATAGACAGTTAAAAAGTATCATTTTCATTCATTAGTAAATAAAAAATATGTAATCATTGGCAAATGTATGCGTTATAAGAGGAATAAAGCACTTTAGGATGGGCTGTTGTAGGAAATTAATCAACATCTGGGTAGTAAGGGCCCTCCGCCACTCCATCATTGATTATTTTTCCTAGAACAGCTTGTCCTTACATAAGAAATAAGAACAACTCAGTTGTGGCTACCAAATGAGAATCATACAGTTGATATCATTTGACACAAAGCATCATACATTTAAGCGAATTTTAACAAAATGAATTACAATTATGTCACTCTTTGCCAGGTTAACTCCTGGATCTGGGGTTGTCATCAAGAAAACATCCTTAAAGTCCTAATTTGATCAAAGCTGTTATTTGATAATGTATGTTGAATGTATTTCCTTTTTGGAACAGGAAATCAGATTGACAGCATGTTGAAATGTTTGATTTATTTAAACAACTGCCAATAGCGTTCAAGAAATGCAACACGCCCACTGCATCTAAACAAGATCGACAGTAGCTTAGTGAGCTAGCTAAATAGGGAGAACAGCAAATAGTTTACCGAGAGCCGTTTTTTAAGCTGTGGAGGATTTCTCACCACTCTCTTCACCCATGTTTGTACACTTTAACAAAGAGGATATCAAGTTATCCTAGACAATAAGATGCCGTGTGTTTTGACGCAAGTGATGACATAGTATATGTTTGAGCTGAGGTCTACGGTCATTGGCGTTGACAGTGACGGAGAGCCACAGGGTTGTCACCAGGATGTGTCTAAATATTACATTGTTTGATAAAATTATATTAATATATTACATCCATGTTCCATAACGCTTATCCTACACAGGGTCATGGGGAACTAGAGGCACAAGGCAGGGGACACCCTGGACAGGGTGCCAATCCATCGCAGGGCACAATCACACACTATGGACAATTGGGAAATGCCACTCAGCCTACAGCGCACGTCTTTGGACTGGGGGAGGAAACTGGAGTACCCGGAGTAAACCCCCGAAGCACGGGGAGAAAATGCAAGCTCCGTGCACACAGTGCGGAGGCGGGATTCGAACACCCCCCCAACCCTGAGGGTGTGAGGCAAACGTGCTAACCACTAAGCCACCGTGCCCCCCCTTAATATTATATTACTTGCTCTTACCGATGGAGAAGCACCAACGTTGTGTAAAGACAGAACTGTGTTCTTGATTGTTCTGAGGTAGCAAAATATTTTGGTATTGAACAGCCCCAAGTTGGTACAACACTCCTCTATTTCATATCAGTGAGCTTGCACTTTTGTCCAACTTCTTTGAAATGAATAAACTCCACTCACTTTCATTGTGCAGAAAGAGGAACACCAAAAACTCACACCAAAAACTCTACTGTATAGCAAGACATGCCCATGGGATGTCTTGTACAGGATGACTCATCAAAAAAAGTTTCATTTTCGAGGATACAAAACTAACTATAACTGTACAAAATGAGAACATCTCCAAAACTTTTTTTTCTAGATATACTGTACTATCACTCTGGTGTTCATAACACTAAGGAACAGATACAAACATCTCTGAAACACTACTTTTGATTTCAGGGGCAGTGTAAGTGTGTTTTGTCTGGTTCTGCTTCTCAGCTGTTTTGGGGAGGCCATTTTGTACGAGAAAGAGTGTGTTGTCCAGCCCTTGCTCCTATATCAGCTCAGATGTTTCCACTCGCACTAGCACACACCTGGGAGTCACAGCCATGCGTCTGAGCACACAGAAAGAGAGAGAGAGAAAGAGAGAGAGAGAGAGAGTGCGAGAGATAGACGACACGAGATGCAACTCCCCTTTAAGCCTGTGACACATTAATTATTAACAAACTCAGAGTAAACGCACAAACTCTCCCATGCCCTCTCCTTTACTCTCATCTCTCTCTTTCTCTCTCTCTCACTCACTCCTCTCCATTCCCCTTCACCCATTTTTGCCAACTCAAACACTTCAACCGATCTCTCTCTCTCTCTCTCTCTCTCTCTTTTCCTCTGTGTCTCTCTGGCTCTCTATCTGTCTTTCCGCCTCTCTCATACGCATGCATGCGTAGTCACTCACTGACAAACACACACACACACACACACACACACACACACACACACACACACACACACACACTCTTTTTTTTAGTTTTCCTTACTGCTTTTTTTTCCCCTCTCAGTGAGGTGCTCGTAAAATGAAGTGGAGCATATCGGGAAAAGGGTGGGGGTCTTGGGGGAATTGGGTGACAACAGTGTCAGGCCACCAGTGCACCAGGCCCCGAGAGAGAGAGAGAGAGAGAGAGAGAGAGAGAGAGAGAGAGAGAGAGAGAGAGAGAGAGAGAGAGAGAGAGAGAGAGAGAGAGAGAGAGAGAGAGAGAGAGAGAGAGAGAGAGAGAGAATGTATGGTGGTGTGGAGTCCATTCCCAGAGGCATGGTGAGAGAAAGAAAAAGAAACTTGGTGACAGTCAAGAGGTTCAGGTGTTGAATCTCTGGAGAGAAAACTTAAGAGAGAGATAGGGGGAGAGAGAAAGAGAGAGAGAGAGAGAGAGAGAGAGAGAGAGAGAGAGAGAGAGAGAGAGAGATGGCCACACTGACTGCAAATCAGCACTTGCTGGATCCTTTAGTACACCTCAGTGGACACAAATCACTGCGGCAGTCTGGGTAAGGCACTGAGATATATCATTAGCAATACGTGCCGATTGCGATGCTCAATGGTGTTTGTTTGTGCACAAAAATGATGTCATGACAGAAATATTATTTCACTTCCTAATGGAAATTGGCCTATTGGTTTCCATTAAATATTTTCCTGTCAGGATTTAACAGTTTCTGAGAGTCCACTTGCTCTTCACCCAGGTACATATACAAGACATACTCATGATGTCATAGACTAAACTGTTGTATCTAAAAGGAAACTCCACACTGAAAATCAATAAATAAGTTTACATTGAAATATTTGTAATCTAATCTGTAATCTAACTTGTTGGTTGGTGCTGCATTTTCGTTAGTCCCATGAGAAGCTAGAGAGTGTGTGGTGATATGACATCACAGGGAGACATTGTTATTGCTTGCACAATTACAATGGTGTTTAACAGGAAAAAAAAATAATTCTGTGATCTCAAACATAAATGATAATGGTCAGGTTTCTGTGATCCTAAAAACAAAAAAGCAAGAGATTTCTCAGGTACGTACCACGTTCCAGCAGCATGCTCCAGTTCAATGTCACATTAATGAGAAATCCAATGTGGAAGTAGTGGAGACTGCAATTGGTGTTGGGGTGGTATTAGCATGAAATTTGAAGCCTTGAAGCTTTATGTGTTAGAGCATAGTGTACAGTTAAGAAACAGCACTATCAGCATTAACTTAAAAAAAAAATCAGCTCAGAATTAAAAAAATTAAAATAAAACACAATTGAAGATCACATGTTAATGATAAAGATTAATACACAAGCCATTCAAGGTGGTTTTTTCCTTTAAAATCAAGGAACCTGACCTGAAGCCAAACCTGTCAAAACATACAGTACCACAACAATCAAAACAACTTTTTATTCATTACTAATATTAACCAAATTAACCAGCTAGTTAGTTGCACAAATGTCATGCTACTAAAAGACCTTGGGTTCCATGTCAATCCGTGAGACTGGATATACAGTATTTAACAGGAACCATACCCTAGCACTAACATTCTCCATTCTGATTGGTCATTCTTGCATCTTCCATAACAGCAACTCGGACAGTAGTACTGGCTGTAGTTCAAATCACAGGTTTACAGTTATTATAATAATAATAATAATAATAATTGTTATAATAACAATTTACACCGATCATCCTGTTCAAAAGTTTACATCCCCCTGGCTCTTAACGTATCGTGTTGCGTCAGTGAATGTTTGCACCTTTTGTAATAGTTGTGTATGAGTCCCTCAGTTGTCCTAAGTGTGAAAAGATGAATCTCAACATCATATAGCCGCTGTTGGAAAGGGGTCAAATATGCAGAAGGCGCTGGAAAATTAAAGAATGTTGAGGAGCTGGAGGATTTTTCTGAAGAACAGTGGGCAGTGTAACTGTTTGGACAAACAAGGGACTCATGAACAGCTATCACAAAACATAAAAACAGTCGTTGATCATCCAGGTAACAACACACAGTATTAAGAATCAAATGTATGTAAACTTTTGAACTGGTTCATTTTTGTAAATTCAGTTATTATTGTGTCTTGTGGACTATATGTAAACATCTGTTATGTGAAATAGCGTATTTAGGGCAGGACTAAATAAAAAACCAAATGCAATTTTTATGATCTCAACTGTATATTAACAAGCTAATGAGATGAGAATTAGTGTGTCTCAAATGGTAGTATGTTGACATGAGTATCCCAAAGATACCCAGGTGGTCTATTATTTCCTGTAGAGTTTCGAAGTGTGGATCCATGGACACTTTTCCAGCTAATATTGCCCACAACTCCTTGTGCGAGGGAGGTGGAGTTGTGTGACGGTTTGCTTTTTGACTCATTTTAGAGAAGTGTAAATGAAATGTGGAAAAATAAATCAAGGGAATGATAAATTCAATTATATAGTATAAATTATATAAGGAATAATGAATAAAGGAACGCTGAAATGCAATGAGGAGTCTGCTTACGGTGACAATGTGCATAACTAGGCAACAACGTTTTCTTCCATTACATGACATGTTAGTATGTTCGAGTACTTCAGTACTCGCATACTCTTTTACTACACACTCAAAAATATGCACTGTTTATGGGAAGCGTAGCTTTATGCAGATTCCAGCGTCGACATGACAGCTTGTTTCAGTGGGCGTTTCCACAACATTAAATGTAAATATAAACTGATAAAAAATTGTGACACGTTCTATAATTAGTATAAAAAAATATACTCATTTGGAAACTGATGTGGTGTAAAACACTATTGCAGTAATAGTGTGCATCACACCACCCTGCTGTTTATTATTTTTCTAAAACAGCATACTGTTTTCTTTCTTAAGGAATTCAGCATGGTTAAAGGTTACTTCACTGGAATATTTCCTTTCAAGTTTCCTTGCAGATGTGAATGTGGCATGAATCCATTAGAAGTCCATTAGGTCCTGTTACTCACCATTAAATATATACAAGCTTCATCGTTAGAGACCACCACACTCCTGGGGTACACTTGATTCTCATTAGAAAACCATCAAACACATCTAGCTTCAGTCAGGCCACCTTTGAGGATGCTTTACATTGTGGTCTCAACGCACACGGAAAGAATAAAAGCACCCTTAATAAACATTACAAAACAACAGTAATTGTTTCTTTTAAGAAGGAGCATCTAGCCAGACAAACACATGCAAAACAGTCTCAAAGAGTTTCTACCACTCAGTGACCTCCTTGGCCTCGCTTTACTTGGACCCCGTCGTGAATGTAGTCTCCATGGACACAGTCTCCATGGGCATGGTCTCTATGGACAAAAATCCCCATGCACTGCTGTATGTGCGTGTGTATATAGATTTGTATAGGTGTGCATGTGTGTGTGTGTGTGTGTCTGTGTGTGTGTATGTTTGCAGAAGACCACTGCTGTAAGCACTCAGTGTGTACATAGCCTCCGGCTATGACTGAGTGCCGTCTGCATGCCCTTTGAGTGGACTGTTTATACTCAGGCAGAGAGCAGGCACCTAAATAGGGGACACATGGAAGGAAGGACCTGGCCTTGGAACAGGAAGTCCAGAGATTGCAGCGATCAGGTCATCACTTCACACCCACTGAGGAAGATTGATCAGAAGCCACTGAGCTGAAGGACAGGACAGAGACATGCGCTTTAGGATAACTGTGCCCTGGTGTGTGTGTGTGTGTGTGTGTGTGTGTGTGTGTGTGTGTGTGTGTGTGTGTGTGTGTGTGTGAGATTGGACAGGAGTTGTTCTGCTGGCGCGACAGCACGGTTCCAGCCATTACCTGAGGGATTCTGGTGATGTGAAGATTCCTCAAGCCATTTGTTCCTCACAGGTGTGAAACTCTCCCCTGTCCAGCACACACCCACACACACACACACACACACACACACACACACAGGGACACAGACTCACATCCTAATCACTGATTGGAAGGAAAGTGCATGTCGTGGAGGACACTGGCCCTGCCTGTCTGTCTGTCTTCACTCACCATGGCAACACTTTCTACTGTGCAGGCCCTGCAGCAAAATCAGCTGCCTGCACGCTGCATGCAAACAAGACCTACACACACACACACACACACACACACACACACACACACACCCGTACGCTTTTCTAAACATACTGTTCTATCTCAACATATTGTAGAGCTCTGTCTCTGTCTAACATACTTAACTGACTTAAGCGTGGTCCAAAATATAAAACATCTTAAACACTTTGCTATGTTGCATTAATGGACAAAAATTAAACGTCTCCACTTTTCTGGAGTTGGCTTCCTTTAGTTCTGGCATTAAGCTACAAAGCTAATATACATAAGTTTATAACCAAACACCCAAAGTTTCAAAGTGGAATGTTACATTAGAAATCATTCATATGACAATATAGTTCCAATTTCCAGTTTCTATACTTACAGTAACTGCTTTAAATATGACTCTAATGTGTAACGTTTTGAAACTGTTCACGTACAAATGGTATTATTTAGCCAATGTCCTTTGAGGTGAGTGTGCGATGATGTAGACCTGCTGTTGGTGGATACACGCTTCTCCTACTTCCCTCCTTCCTGACCAGTCCCGCCTGCTTTCGTGGAGACTCCTGATCAATCCCAACTGCAGTTAATTATTGTTCACACCTGGCCTCAATAGTTTCTGAAGTACTTAGCTGGTCCTATTTCTCAAAATATAAACAAATTAGTAGCTTAACCCGCCATGACCCTGGTCCAGGATAAATCATTACTTATGGTCAATCAACGAAGACGTTAAATGTGTCATGCAGTGCTGCACGAGCACCATATACACACTCATATTAATGAATGTGACCTTTTTTTTTTTTTTTTCCTGCAAGCTCCGAATCTAAAGAAAGTAAAAAGACCTCTGCTCCAGTTAGGTAACAACTAAATTATCACTAAATGCGATATATTTAGTATTTTGAATAGAAAAATTCAGATTTTACTGCGTTGAACTGCAGTGTAGTTTGGTAGGTCACCTGTCTTGATAACATCCACACACTGATTTACTAACAGGATCTAGAGAGGATTGTCTTTCAAATGAGCAAAATAGCACATCCTGTCCGTTTCGCACCTTAATGAATATGAAATGTGGGGCATTTCTAGCAAAATGTAAAAAATGTATTGGCAAATGCAAATTATTTCTCAGCAGTCTGAGAAGAGCAGGCATTAATTTTTGTTTTTTTCATATCTATGTTTCAGTATCTCAGAATAATGCGAACGTTAATATTACTGCAGTGAAGTTGGTTTTATATTCAATAATCTATGCACGTTTTCACCTTTAAGGCCAACAGCATTCATCCATCCATCCATCCATTTTCCATACCACTTATTCTACAAAGGGTCACAGGGGAGCCTGGAGCCTGTCCCACGGAACCCGGGGACACCCTGGACAGGGTGCACACACACCCACACACCCATTCACACACTATGGACAATTTGGAAGTGCCAATCAGTGCATGTCGTTGGACTGGGAGAGGAAACTGGAGTACATGGAGGAAACCCCTAAAGCACGGAGAGAACATGCAAACTCCGCACACACAGGACGGAGGTGGAATTCGGACCCCAAACCCTGGAGGCAAACCTGCTAACCACTAAGCCACTGTTCCCCCTAGCCAACAGCATTTAAACCTAAAACTATGTAAAAACAGAACACATTCATGCCTCCACTTTTTACAAACTCTTTGCGTTCACATTTTAAACTTTAACCTGCTTTATACATGACACACTTGTGTTTCAGTTTTACTCTCCTGGGAGTCTCCATCTGAACTTACCATAGTTATCAAGAACAATAAGCAAAAAAAAAAACAAAAAACAACAAAAAAAAAAGAACAAAAATTGAATGTTGTTTCCTCCCCCTACCTATGTGTGTGTGTGTGTGTGTGTGTGTGTGTGAGAGAGAGAGAGAGAGAGCATGTGTGTAAGCGTGCATAAGTGTAAGTGGGTCATCTGTTGCATAGAGCAGGTTTCTCACCTGTACACTAGCTTCCTGTCCTCTCCACTCCTCCACCCCCTCATATGGCCTCATCCCTCCATTTCCTTCACATCCATCAGCCTTCTGCTCCTCAGCAGCCTTCCCTACCTCACCCTCTTCCTCATCTGTCACTGCTGAACCCACACTCCAACACACACACACACAAACATGCACACATGACAGAGAAAAGTCCTGCCCTCTGCAACGAGCAGATCCACACAATATAGTGGAAATTTGGAAAAAGATGAATCTATCTATCTATCTATCTATCTATCTATCTATCTATCTATCTATCTATCTATCTATCTATCTATCTATCTATCTATCTATCTATCTATCACTTAATATGAATTTTCGTTCCTGTAAAACCTTAAAGAGACAACATGAAGTAAGACTGGAGAAATATACAATATTTACACATATTAAATATTAGTTATGTTCTGTAAAAGCAACATGTTTGCGTGATCTGATGCAAAAAAAGTCCAGTTTCCAATTTTAATGTCATACTATATAACAACAGCAACTAAAATTCAAAAGCGAATGATAAAAATATGCCTTTATTGAACAGTATTTTAAACTTTAGAGAACTTCTTACACATAAACGACAACAAAATACAGATTTCCTAATTATTTTCTTAATCCAAGTACTAAAGTGTGTAATTATAATAAGTATGCTTTATATTGTTTTTAATTATTCATTTCATTTCATTTGTTTTAATTGTGTGATATTTAACTTTTATGCAATGGATGAATTTCTGTTAATTCCATTTAATATGTATTCATTACAAATTAAACCGTTTCATGAAAAACTTTGACTTATTTAGAGATGCTTCATGAATCATAATTGTTATCATTCATTAATATCAATTTGCAGACTTTAATATTATGTTTACAGGTATAAAAACGTGACAAACACAGGCCTGGATCAATGTAGATTCAGGTACACACACACACACACGCACACACACACACACACACACACACACACACACACACACACACACTGAGTTTCTCCCTGTTGCCACTTCCTCTGCAGCCCATGGTGTTTCCGTTGGGGTGAGGGAGTGCCAGCTCCATCCCCCCGCTCCCTGGTGGGGTCCTGCCTCCTGGCATCTGTCAGGGCAGCTGTCTTTCTACCCACACCGAGCACGTCCTCCACGCAGCACTGCACGCCACACACACACACACACACACACACACACACACTCAAAACAGAGGCGTGAATATACCCAACATTGGGACTGGCCCTTTAATAGAACAAAAATAATCATAGATGATAACTGCATATCACTTTAAACTACGAGTCATGTTAAGACAGCCGGTACATGACACTCCTGATTGGCTAAAAGGATCCAACGCACCACTGCCAGTTAGTTCACTGCTGTCTGCCTAATGTTATCTCAGCGAGACATTTTTAGCCTGAGCTGCAGCCCTGAGAGGGGTGGTACAGAGCAGGCATGTGAGAAAGAGTGTGTGTGTATGTGTGTGTGTGTGTGTGTGTGTGTGTGTCTGTTCAGGTGTGCACAAGCTCACAAAGTTGAAAAAAGAGGAAACGTGAGCCTCACAGGTGTTGCGAATACTGATGTTCACACACACACACACACACACACACACACACACACACACACACACACACACACACACACACACACACACACAATCCTCCCCTCAGCCACAAAGAAACGGCAGTCCTCTCAAAAATGGCAGAACAAGCAATGGATAAACATTTTTTATTAAAACTCGAATCATGTGACCATGTAGTAGGTACTACAACTAGTTATGAACATTTTGAGTAAAAAAAAAAAAAAAGAGATTATTCAATACTTTATGTAGCATTTGGAAAGCATTTTTATAACAAAAACCTAACAGTTTCCTTTTTGGGCTAAATATAAAAGCAGGCAGCTGATTTAATAAAGCATAGGCTACCTTCAAAAAAAAAAAAAAAAAATCCCCAGATAGCCAGAATAAACATTAGCACTACACTACGTGTCAGTATCTCATAAACCACAATGGATAAAAATGGGGTCTACATCATCATTTTATCTTAAATTTTAAAGGTTCTGATTTTTTTTATTTTTTTTGCTAGATTTTACATATTTTATACCATTGATCCATGTAAAATCTATCATTTTCAAGTTAAGAGAAATCCCAAACGTTTTCCAATTCGCTCACTTCACATGGTATGACATATACTCTCCAGCCACCTTAATAGGAACACCTGTTCTCCTGCTCATTCATGCAATCATCCAATCGGCCAGTCGTGTGACAGCAGTGGAATGCATTAAATCAAGCAGATACAGGTCAACAGCTTCGTTAGAATGGGGGAAAAAAATGTGATCTCAGTGTGGCATGGTTGATGGTACTGGAAGGGCTTGTTTGAGTATTACAGAAACTGCTGATCTCCTTGGATTTTCATGCACAGCATTCTACAGAGTTTACACAGAATGCTGCGAATAACAGAAAACATCCAGTGAGCAACAGTTCTACTGGTCAACAAAGCATTGTCAATGAGTGAAATAGCCAAACTATGTAATTTGAGCTGACAGGAAAGGTACAGTAACTCAGATATCCACTCTTTACAACCATGTTAAGCAGAAAAGCATCTCAGAATGCACAACATGCCAATCCCTGAGGTGGATGGGCTACAACAGCAGCAGGCCACATCGGGTTCCACTTCTGTCAGCCAAGAAGGATAATTTGAGAGTTTCAAGTCCACAGACATCCAGTGGCAAAGGCACAACCGAGGTGGTGCTGGCAAACATAGTCCCCTATATCTGGAGACTTTTGGGACACCCTGTAGTACAACACCGAACCATTACAACACTAATGGGACAAAACATAAACTAGAATACACACACTATGCAATAATATGTTTATTAATGTTCTATAACAGCAGCTCGGACAGTAGTTTAGTTCCAATGTAAAGCACATAGTTTATATTCGAATACATTCCAAGATCTGTATGACATGATATTTTCTGTGAGGAAACGTTTATTTAGGATTTTTGGAAGGAGTCTCCAGTGTCGGTGCTTTGTAACAGTCAGAGGTAAAGAAACTAAGCAGATGAAACGCTATCACAAGCCTCATTTTATCTTGCGATCGGAGGCAGATGCCTGATATTTGGGCACAGAATCGTGTGAGGCAGTTCTGGGAGTCAATTATACCAAATCATTTCGATGACAGACTTTGGCTTTGGCATTTCAGAATAACAAACATTTTCAATTTGAGACGCTGTCCAACCGACAGAAAGATTATCAGCCAATTATCCAATCACATGATTTGTTGAGGCAAGGTCAAGTGACCTTTTTGACTTTTTTTTTGATTTCCATCGTAGTTAATGCATCTTTTCTTATCGGAAAAGAAAAAAAATATCTGCCTCAATTGAGCACATACGTTTTTTTATGTGCATTTTGGAGATTTTATTTGCATATGGTGTTTCCATCCAGCATTTTTTTATGCGATTTCCCAAAATTCACATAAAAATAAGTGGATGGAAACATGGCTACTGTATTAAAAAAAAAAAAAGCACTTTCCCAGTTATTGGGAAATAATTCAATTCGTATTGGTACATTAATGTGACATACCACAGCGCTGTTTAGTTCCATAAAGCCCTCTAGTACTGGTTGTCTAATTTTCAAACAGTGTACTTGTAGTAGAGATTCTTAGTATTCCTTAAAACACACACCTCCTGTTAATGACGAGGGAGAGTCCAGCATTGTGATACTGATTAATTGGGCGCGACGCAGGGAAGTGGGTCTGGACACTACCTGGCAATTTCCTGCAGCTCTCCCTGTTCTCTCTCTCTCTCTCTCTCTCTCTCTCTCTCTCTCTCAGGGCAGGTGGGCTGTGGGAAGGAGTGGCGTGCACTCTGCGTTGATATTCTACTGGCGTCCAGCTCGCCAGGCGCCCTACATAGCAGGCGCTCCCTCTGGCAATGCCTGGCTTGGCTCTGGGCTCGACGTTCTTGACGCAGCCTCTCCACATTCGGGCACATGCACCTCCACTCGCACGAACACACGTGAATACAAACACATGATGACACACATACTGAGGTAAGCACATGAGATCACATGCATGAACTAAAGCACACCTGAATATTCAAAGATGCAAAAGCAGTCCAGCGTCGAACAGACACCAGGCTCAGGACACGACGATATTTCATGGTGCCGTGAATGCTGCAGTGGCTGTGTGCCGGAGCTGGCTGCTTTGGCCTGGTCAGAGAGAGAGAGAGAGAGAGAGGGAGAGGGAGAGGGAAAATGCAAGAAAGAGAGCAAAGTCAGAGCCAACAAAGTCAGTCGTGCAGATACATAAAGACTGGGAGACAAAGGAAAGGGAAGAGAGAATGAGACAGGAGTGCGAGGCAGAGGTGTGATATAACTGTGGTGTTGTAATGTGTGTGTTATACCCCGTGGAGCAGGACGAAGACTGCTTTAATGAAAGCACAGGAAGAGGGCAGCAGCTGGTGGCGTGTGCTTGAGCCGCGAGGATAAGACCGTCGCGCTGGGCTCGCCAGGTTCTCTCTCCAAGCCCATGCTCTCTCTCTCTCTCTCTCACACACACACACACACACACACACACACACACACACACACACACACACACACACACACACAGACTGAGCTCCTTTGTCCGCTCCGCTGCCGCCCATGCTGGAAGAAGGCCCAGGCCGCGGGGGCCTGGCTGAGTGTGCAGGAGCCAGCAGCAGCGGCCCAAACCCAGACCAAACCTAAAGCCGGCACCGATGCCACTGCGGCAACACCAGAAACAAACAAGAAGCAGAAACAAACACGGCAGAAGAAGGATTAGGCAGCGCAGGCAAGGACGAAGGTGGATGTTGAAAGCATTAGTCATGGAGGAGATGCTATAAATAAGCATGCTAGGAGCCATTAGCTTAGCGCCATTGTGGTTTGGGGGTGCCTAAGCTCGATTCACACAGCTGCACTCAGTTCCCTCAATAAAACCTATTGCAGCATTCACACATATTAAGAATTCAGTTAGAAACCTTGTTCGATTTTTTTTTTTTTGTTGCACGATTATATGTAGTTCTTGGGGAGAGATTTGCTACGAATTTTTTGGCTTTGCAAAATATTATCCATTCTACTGAATGATCTGGTGACTCATATTTTTGTTACATGAAGTTTACACAAAAAAATGAAATGTACATCATTTATTCCTTTAATTCAAATACAGATGATAGGTTTGCTTATAAAATTCGACTGTCCAGCTTGGTACCGGAGCTGCAAGCTAACTGCTACAAAAAGAAGATCAACGCATAGCTAGCATAGCTAATATGAGAATAGGCAAAATAAATAAATAAAAATAAATCACAGGGCTATTGGGAAGCTGGAAACTTAAGAAAAAGCATAGAAAGCTTGTTTATTGTTAACAACAAGCTCGCCAGTTAATGTTAGTGAAACGAATGTAGCCTATTTACTTTCCCAAACCAGCAAACTGCATGGTTAATGTTATAGGTTTAACAAACTGATGTGACTGTATGCCAACTGATCCAAAGCAAGTACTACTATCTCATATAAATGTAGAGAAGTTGTACTTTACAGTGTGAGCAGCCATCTTGATATGACATCATACTGTATGCTGAGCTCGAAGCTGATGACACCTTCTTAACTTCTCAAACTGGAATTCCAGTTAGACATGGACGTTTTCTTTGCTTTCTCCTAGATGGAATTCAGAAATACCGAGTTTAATTGAACACAGTGTAAAAAATGTGGTGGCCATTGTGAAGCCACATCAGCTTTTTCCTTCAGTACATGCAGTAAGTAGGAGGCCCAGGTAGGTGGGCTGTGTGAACATTTTAAATGCATAATTGTGTTTAGTGTATATTTACTTTTTTAAACTACAGATTTATTCTGCTATGTTTTGTTGCTGAATGTGTGATGATTTAGAAAACGGATGGATAGACGTGTTTGCATAATGTGCAACATTAGCAGCACACCAATCTTGACCTGGATAAGTCAATACATTTGGGGTAAAAATAAAATTAAAGAATCTACGTTTCATTTTTGGCCGAACTATAGCTTCAAACCATCATGCATAGAGTTTATGAGGTCAACAGAAAGCTGTCAAACAATATAAGAAGAACATGGAACATGCAAAGCATATAGATTGTGAACTATACAAGCACTATACGAAGAAAATTTAACTGAACTGATTTGGATGACCCATCCAGGGCGTATTCCTGCCTCACAGCTCACTGGTCCCAGGATAGGCTCTGACGCAGTCACTGAAAGTGAGTCAGTGTACTCC
This sequence comes from Cranoglanis bouderius, assembly GCA_023630585.1. NCBI lineage: Eukaryota > Metazoa > Chordata > Actinopteri > Siluriformes > Cranoglanididae > Cranoglanis > Cranoglanis bouderius. Next base: position 21,890,973 of record CM042541.1, read on the forward strand.
AACTGGTTTGTAGATCTGTAGAAGTGTAGTAGAGTTATCAGTTGGCATATTTATTCAGTTGCTGGTAAGTTGTGTCTACAACTACACTTGAATTATAGCCACAATGTAATTCAATAAGCAAAAGTTGAGTCATATCTATTTCATAATGCAACTAACGCGATTTTGGTTAATAAAATAAAAATAAGGGAACCAGACTCCAGAGTGGTGCAATACTATAGTGTTCACACTATAGTTAGGACATTGTGAGTTCAAACCCCACGAGTCAATCTTCACGAGACCAAGAGGGTGTATTTGGTTCTGGTCTCTGGATGGGAATGATGACTTTACACTCTCCCCTGTCGATTGGAACAACACTGGACAGTTGTTGGAGTCTGTGTGCTCATATATATATATATATATATATACATATATATGTACACACATAGATAGATAGATAGACAGATAGATATAGTACTGGGCCTAAGACTTTTGCACAGTGCTGTATACCAAAAAAGTAAGGTGTTTTAGGCACCCTATTTTTTTAGTACAAACTTTGTTATAGATTTTGTATTTTATGACGTCTACATTATCAAGTCAGTACAAAAAAACATTTTAGATTCCCAAACATTAGTTTTCTAGCACAAAATTAAATGTTACAGAAAAATGTTTGTATGTCATTAAAGAAAGCAGCATATTACATAAGAGACACTTTTCAGACAAAAAAACACAATGAAGGCTGCTGGGTTTTGCTGCAAAAATAAGAAGCGAGTGCGAAAGTCAAAGTCTCCAGAAGAACTGTGGCTGGTTCTGCAAGATGCTCAATAAAACTTACCAGCTCATTTCCTTATAAAACTGCACAAATTGTACCAGAGACTACTACACCAAATATTGACTTTGTTTCATTTACTACTGTTTACTGCTCTTTACAGTATTTTTTATAAAATACTGTAAAATAATTTCATTATTTTGAAGGCATCTTTGCTCTACAGCATTTCTTTGCATGTGCCTAAAACTTTTGCACAGTACATGTATATGAAATGCATATGTACTGTGTATATGTATATGAAAGAAGGTACATTCAACTGTTGCAGGAGCAGCAGTTTGTTAAGCTGTAGTTGAAGGTTTCAACTATAACAGCTGTATGGTATTTAAGTGTGCATCTGACATTGGTACAGTCTCCCATAGAACGCTGTTCTAACCAGTATGTTTGGTAAGAGAGACTGCTAAGGGAAATAAACTATTCCGTTGTCATGCTGTTTTTGTAATCAGTGATCTGAAACACCTTCCTGACGTCAGTTTTTGGAGCAGAGTGTTTGCAGGATGAGAAGTGTCAGCAATGATTTTTTCCTGCTATCCTTCGCTTTCCGGAGACATACAGGTCATGTAGTGAAGGCAGATCACAGCCAATGATTTTCTTAGCCATCTTGACAGCACGTTGTAATTTCCTTATTTCCTGTGAGGAAGCCGTACCAAACCAGATGGTAATGGCTGAAATAAGTATTCTTTCAATGGTGGCAGTGTAGAATTGCACCAGTATGGCCTGGAGTAGATAGAGCATTTCCAGCTGTTCTTTACTGTGCCTCCTTATTAATGGAAGAATTGAGGTCCTGTGTGATTGTGGTCCCCAGACATTTGATGACATAACAGAGCCGATTGCTGAATTTTTAAGACGGAGTGGTGGGAATGGTGGGAAGTCAGTTTACATTTCTTTGGTTAAATGTGTCTCAGGTTGATAGTTGGTGTACAATAGGTGGGAACTAACAGGCTGAGAATTACTGTATTAAACTGGATGTAAAAATAAAATAATTAAACATCTAACCAGAAAAAATGACAATGATGTGAGGGGTTTGGGTATGTCCTGGACTGGTGCTTCTGGGACATGTCAATGCAGATGACATGTTTTTTTCTTTTTATTTATTTATTTATTGGCAGTGATTATTCAGGGATTAGTCATGAATTCAAATCCCAAGACTTTCAGACTGTTTTAGGTCTTTCATCAAGTCCAGTAACCTTCACCTAAACTCAGCTGTACACTTTTGTTGAATTGTGGCTTAATTTGAAGCTTTGGAGAAAAGAATACACTATGATATATGTGTTTACAGCTTTACATAATAACTTACTGAATCAGTTTGTTGTATTTAAATGATATTTGAGTGTGTACAGATGAAATGACTACAAAAGTAGACATTGTAGAGAGTCAACTGTATCTCAGTGTTCAGCCAAATCACTAGAAAATCACTAGAAAAACAAACAAATTGTCCAGTAGAAACTTGTTAATGTCGTTATTGATAAGTCAACTAGCTTATAATTACAGTATATAAACATTTATTTCGACCAATAGCAGAGTAAGCTGACAAACGCTATATCTAATTTTCATGACATATAACATAACATAACATCTATATATTCTATTCATCATATTATGTTGCTGATCCTTGTTTGTTGATTATAAACAACGTCTCAGGAGTTTACTGGCTGCTAACGAAACCAAACAGTTTACAGGAATGAATTGTTCATGTAGCTTCTTTTGAGTTGCTACTATTTGTTATACCACAGCGCGGATTAATTCTCAAATCTGATTGGTCAAAATATTTTCAAGATATTGCACTTTGCTCTTTTGGGTGTCTCAGTGACATGACAAGCTACATTTTTTAAGTGAGATGATAAGTGAGGTACTATCACTAGCAGGTACTAACTTGTTAACTTGTGGATGTTCCACAACATTAAATACATCTAACTATAAATGGGTAAATGTATAGCAAGATGTGTTTTAGTAAATTACAAAATGTTGACAAATTGTTGATCCGCTGTTATTGGAAAATAATCAAATTATGGGTGGTATCGGTCCACTTCTTCACATCATTCTGTATCCCAACACAACCCAGCATTGATTATTTTCCTATAACAATATGCCCGCCGTGTTTTATTCTTTATATATTAGGTGAAATGGTCACACACAGTCATGACCCGAGGTTTCTGTAATGTATGTTTAGCTAACTAGTTAAATGAAACATTTTCAGAAACTTTATTGTCTAAAAAATTTAGATGCCTGGTCCTATTTTAAGGTTCATTCTGATCTACATTTTTAAAAAAAAATGTATTGCTCTACAGAGTACATTATAGAGTACACCTGTCCGTACATTGTATATAATCAAACTTCTGCACAGCTTAAGCTTCGTGTTGTCAACTGTTTCTTTATATCTTTAAGACAGACAAAATAATAGATGCAAATAATAAATACAATGAAATCCATATACTGGATGGCCTGTACAAAGCTTATTACCCACACTCTAGTTAAATGTTAATATTACACAGTGAGAAAAGTCAGCGCCTGACCGTGGGCTACATATCCGCTCATGTCTCCGTGCTTGTGTGTGTGAGTCAGGGCATGTCTGTGTGTGCTCATGCAGCGTACTTCCTGACGCACTGAGCCAGCGGAGATAATGGTGAGATGAAAGAGGGAGTGAGTGAGTAACAGCAAAGGAAGAGAGAAGGGAAAAGAAGGAAGGGGGAATTTGGGAAAGGAGGGGGAAGTCAGGTCTTAGGGGCACCGGCGTGTCGCAGATCCAATTACCGGCCCCCACACTGAGGCCTTTGTGCGTGCGTCCTCGCTGATAAATGGAGCCGTGAGCCAGGTCTCTGGCCAGAACGAGTCGTGCTCTATACCATCCCCACTGCACAGCCCCCTATAGCACTATAATATATGGCACAGCACTATCTAGATATAGCGCAGTGGAATACGCTCCAAATGAGGACAGATTTTAGGAGAACTTTCTAAGGAGGTACCTCAGTTGATGTAAGACTTCAAGCAAGGTCTCCATCCAAGCATAGCTCTCTCGCTAATTAAACAAACAGCACAGCATGTGGACTGACGCTTTAAGGGCCAACATAAGGGCCCCTGATTTTTTATTTATTTATTTATTTATTCATTCATTCATTTATTTATTTTTGCCAATGTAACCAGTTTGTTTACGAGTTTTGGTGATATTCTTGGCTGTATAAGCGGGGCTTTACAGCTATGCATGATGCATATACAGTACATGATGTTATACACACAACATTACATGAGCAGAAATGTCGGGTGAAAAGTACCAAGTACTTACAAGTTCTTTGATTCTTTGAGCAGTTACATAATGCGGATCAGCCCTTAGCCTCCCATTGGAGCAAAACTGAAGGGGAAAAAAAAAAAAAATGCACACAAAACATTGCTTGCTAGCTACTTAGTAATAGCCATTTGTTAGTAAAGTAAGGTGGTCTAGCTTGCTATATTTTCATCTCATTTATTTGGTATCCTGCAAAAACCAAGCTGTTCAGATATTAATGAACTGAAATGAAAACTGTGGATGTCTTTCTGTGAAATGTGACATAATCATGGCAGTTAATACGTGGCAAACTAACTTGCAAGTTTCCAGTCTTCCAATGTAAACAGTGTAACAAAGTCCCTGCTAATATTTCAAGCAGCTCACCTGCTCAACCACTTAAATGATTATATTCTCTCTTTGCCTTTTTCACTTTTTAGGCTATTTATTGCTTCATTCATCCATTAATTCATCTTCAGTTGCCTCTTTATCTTGGTCATGGTTGCGATAGAGTCTGTCCCAGGAACACTGGGCATGAGGCAGGAATACACCTGGGATGGGAGGCTATCAAACACACCTATTCAATTATTATTATATTTCACACCTGGAGCAATTTCGAGTTGCAGTCCAGTTTTTGGGAGGTGGAAGGAAACCGAAGAACCACAGAGAACATGCAAAACTCCACACAGATAGAAATCTGAGCTCAGGATCAAATTCTCGTGCAGCCCTCTGCACTATTGTTATCTTTCTAAAAGCTGAAGCGTTTCCATACCTCCTAAAATGCACTGATCAATCAGCTGTAATATATTCACACACTACAACAAAAAAGGCTGCCCAAAAACAATAAAATGTATGTTCTTCATAGCTGTAGGTGTCATGAGGTTTGTTCAGCATCTTTAAATTTAGCAGTTATATTTTATTAGGCATGGTACCAATCTACAGTGTCTGATTCATCCATGTTCTAGTGTTCAAGCTCCTGCTCTGGATTTAGAGAAGAATCCAAATGAAGACTTCCTGATGATTTCACCACATCACCTGTCATACTTTTGCAAAATCTGTCATTTGTGTTTCCTACTTTCACTGTTACATCTAATGAAGCGCTAACATCAACACTGTTAAATTGAATGTTTGCCTCCTGTTGTGGTCAGTACTGTTGTGTAGCATGTCACATTAGTATTTAACATTTGTATCGTGGACCACAATTTGACCTGCCGCATAATAATAGAGCATATCGAGGGGAGACATATCTCCTTCTGTGCGTACAGATTGTAATGCCGAGGATGGTTGTGTCAGCTAGGCATGACATGCACTTGTTCCCTGTGTGAGCCCATTGACTCAGAAAGCCCTTTGTCCTTGGCTCTCCTTGATAAGCGCCTCTTCCCTCCCTTCCTCCATGTCTCCTACCCACAACTCTGACTTGCTGGTGGCATCTCTTAGCAACGGTGCCCTTGGTCCCAGTGGCGACGCCAGTCCCTGAGTGCCACCACCAGCCCCCACTGAGCCACATCACTTGGCAACAGGACTAAGCCTCATACACCAGAGGCCTCTTGTCACTTGGCAACTACGTATACTGTGGTAATCATAACCCATAGTGCATGCTACTGTGGAAGGTGGTGTGGCTTCAGGTAGCACCTCCACTGGATTCAGAAGTCATAGATTCAGATGGGCTGTTTTCTGACCATGCTGAGCAGGACCCAATGAGAAAAGTAAAGTCCAATCTCATTCCACCTGCATCTACATCTCTGGAGGCTTTCATATCCACTTTCATCTTGGGAGGCCAGTCTCGCACTACCTCTTTCTGCAGTTCCATCCCTGGAGACCTCTAGAGATCAGTTTCTCTCCACATGCATTTCCACATCTGGAGGGCCACCTATCTCTATATACACTTTCAACAGAGCAGGCCCAACTCTCTCCACCTGTGTATCCATCTAAAGAAGCACAGCCCCGCTCTGTATCCACCTCCAGCTATTCTCACTCTATCTCCATCATCAACTTTATTCCTTGATTCTGGGTTCTCTTTACTTCCACTTCCACTTTACTTCCAGCACTAAAGAAGCCTTTTCCTATCCACCTCCCAAGGCCGGTTTGTTTCCACCTCTATTTTGAGGGTCCTACTCTTTCTACCTCTAGAGTCTCACTTCACATCTAGAGTCCAGTCATTCTTCATCATCAACAACACCTCAAGAAGCCCAGGGCCACTCCACCCCCACCTCTGGAGACCAGTCTCTCTCCACCTCCAACCAAGTCAGACGTCATCTTCCACGCATGGCTCCACTAACCCCCATAGCAATCTGTTTCCTAGCAACACTGACTGCGTTCTCCCCGGGAGGGATCCGGAAGTCCACATTCTCACACGGCGCCGTTCTTGGAGTGCATGTCAATGCCTCCCTCTCCCCCTACCCCTCCTTTCCTCTCTCTCTCTCTCTCTCTCTCTCTCTCTCTCTCTCTCTCTCTCTCTCTCTCTCTCTCTCTCTCTCTCACTCTCTGGTCTCCTCCAACAGGCTCCCACGCAAGGATTTGGAACAGCTCTCACACGCAGTGCCTGAGCGGAAAATAACAAGGCCACAAAAATCTCCCACTTTTGCGGAGCCGTTCTTCTTGCGTGGCTGATCATGTCTCCATCTCTCTCTCTTTCTCTCTCTCTCTCTCTCTCTCTCTCTCTCTGAATTATAAAAGACGGCCTAATGACCTCTGACCATTCGGCCTCTTCCAGTGAAAATCCATAAATCCATGTGCTCTGAACCTTACTATAACCCAAGATTGTCTTGAAAAAATGTTGTTCACTTTCTTTGCTCCTAAAGCCTCAAGAACTGGTGGCTTGTTTTCCCCTTTCACTCTTCAGCTCTCAACTAACAGGACCTCTCACAAATTTGACGTCACTGTCGTGCTTTCGCCTTCCTCTGAGGGTGAGATAGTCATGCGCAGAATCACTGTGCTTCCCGCTGACCTATTCTGACCTCCTGAGCTCTTGAATATCTGCTGCTCTTATCACTTTAATGGGCTTAAACTCAGTTGGAGAACTTTGACAATTAGTGTAAACAAACCCAAACTGCTGCTGCCTCTGGAGTGTTGGCTAGCTCATTAAGGCTCATATGGCACTTCTCTCCATTTTGGTGAGTGTGAAAGTCCCCCCAGCCCTCCCTGCTCTTCTACTCTATTCCCTGAGCTGTGTAACAGCGTCAGTGAGAAGCTCTAGCCCACCTTGGGCACATGTGAGAAGCTCAGTGAAATCCTAATCCCTTGAGCAGGGTGAAGCGCAGGCCCGGCTTGCCTGACCCCTCCGGTTACCATGGATACAGCGCACTATAAATAAAACAGAGGGCTTTTTTAAGCAGTTTGGCAGGGCTGGGCGGCCTGCTCACTGGTGGGGTTTATTTTCTCCCACCGAACATCCCCCCCCTCAGCACCCCCCCCCACCCCCCCCGTGTGTCTCTCTGTCTCGGTCATATTCCCTTGAGTCTATTAGCTATTTCTCAGCGCTAATTTTTTGCCACTGTAACTGACCTCCACCAATTTTGCCACCATTTTCTGAATGTCCAAAATCTTGATCAGTATTTAATAAACAAAATTACTTAATTGTTTTTTTTTTTTTTTTTTTTACTTTATTTTACTAAGTGCAGAGTAAAAACCTGATGGAAGAACAAAGAGAGAGAGAGAGAGAGAGAGAGAGAGAGAGAGAGATGAGAAAAGTAGAAAGAGGAAGAGAGAGAGGGATCGTGAACAAAGAGCAGCCTCTTGGATTGGCCCTCACTCACAGAGGAAGCCAAGTTGTTTTGTGGACGCTGTTTTTGGGAGCGTTTAAATCTGTCGAGTGTAAACAGACGGAGCTGTCCTAACGGAGGCCCGTTAAAGAAAGAAGAAAAAAAACGGCAGGCCCATTTTCTTCAAAGTGGCGGCGGAGAGGCGTTGAGAGAGGAGGGAGGCTGCGTGTTTGTGCACTGAATCAGGGCTGCGCTGCAGATTTTTGTCTGGCGAGGCGAATCTCTGGAGGCTAGAAAATAATTTGGTCACGGCTGTGGGAGGTTGCTGGGGTGGGGGGGTTGGTGGAGGAGGCAGGGTTTCGGGCGTCTCACGGCGGTGAGAACACGCTTGACACTTCATTCCTTTCCAGTTAATGCAGCGCGGACTGAGGGCAGTTAACCCTCCACCTTCCTGGGAGCCTGAGAGTTGGGGCTTGGTCTTTTTGCCTGGCCTTAGCAGGGGACCAGGTAACTTCTGCACTGCTGGGATATACAAAGACTTGCTGAAGAGACTGAAAAACACACAGGCCTGGACAAGAAGTTTACTTATTACTGTGGGCAGGAGACGTCTTCAGGTGCCTGTTAAAGTGAATGAAAACAAAGACATCATGCATAAGACAACTTTTGAATGGTAGTTCAAAGCAGATGTTTGAATTAGTAAAGCTTATTGATGAGTGGCCTGATGTCTTCAAGATTACATTAGATTAGGAGTCTGCTTGTGTTTACTTACTACGACTAGTAATTTGAAAATACCTTTAAAAAAAACCTGAGCTTTAAACTATGGCAACTGCGGGACCGGTCTAGTCCGGACTAGTCTAGTCAAAACATGATTAATGGTTTGTTTAGGGCTTTTGAACTACTTGTGTTGACCATGCACCAGTCATGTGGGACTTTCCTCCCAAGATCAAGCAGAAAGTCAGTGTCCATTAACCATGTCCAAGCAGCGTGACCACTTACGTTCTGCCTCTCATGTGACTCGGCCGAGACGGAGCCTGTGGCGAGAACAAAGGCACAATGGCTTGCTCTACTTTCCCAACCCAACCACGCCACTCCTGCTGCAGGTGGACACTCTGGCACGCATAGTAGCCATCAACCCAGATTTTTGGTGTGTGGATCCATGAAGACGCACTTGTGTGTGCGTGTCTGTGTGTATTTGGCTGGTGAGCAGGGAGTTAATGCGGCAGGTCTGTGGCAGCCATCCTGCCCCTCAGCCAGATTAATCATGCAGGAGAGACGCAGCAGGCCTCGTTCTCTCCGCCTGGGGGCCGAGCCGGGCCCGCATGCTTCCCATATCACATGGCCCAGGCCTTCTCTTTTCTCTTTCCTCTATCCAGGGAGGAGAATAAGAGCAACAGCCCCCAGAATGCCAGGCATTTCTTCCTTTCCTCTCTTCCCCTATTTCTCTTGTCCCTTTTTTCCTCCGTCTGTGGGCGTCAGGAGATAGAGGCAGGCGGAGAAAAACAGAGGCGTCCATCTCCCATGCGTGCCGACAACAACAACAGTCCCTTTTTATCTCTCATCGGACGGCACGGTCGGTGATGGCCAGGCTGAGAGGAGGAGGAGGAGGAGGAGTAAGGGATGGGGGGGTGAAGGGGGCTGCCAACGGCCTCCCGTACTCTTCTGGAAACAGCTCGCCAACGTCTCCGTGCGTCAGAGAACAGCCGCTGTCATTGTTGCTCTCCCAAGCACGGGACTCGGATCCAACTCTCATTCAAGCATGCATGTGCGTGCGCGCGTGTGTGTATGCTTGTGTGTGTGGAATGATGGTGAACTGAAGGGTGGTTCTGATGATCGGGGAGTTGTCACATTTTACTTTAGTCTGCTAAAGCACTTGAAGCTTGCATTTCTCAGCAACACAAGTACATGTAGTGCGAGCTGGTTCATACCCGGTAACAATCAGTCCTTTTGCATAAACAATACACAGATGACTAATTACAGATGAATAATCAGATAAACAAGCTTAATCATAGACAAAAAGAGGTAATGCTAATGATGCTGAGATCAGTTGTAATTAGCGTTACTGATCTAAACATTGAAAATAATCACACTATAAACATCTGACATCATATGCTCACATTTTAATTCCTGTTAAAAGAACACTCCAGCATAAGACCAGCATTTAATATATGTATTGCAGCCTGGGAAAACTCTTCACATGGGGAAATTTTGACATTTTCTACTATACATAGTTACCTTAAATATGTTTGTCTATTAAAGTCTGGTTACCACCAAAAAACAAAAAAGGGAGAACACTGCATTTAAAGATTTCATCCCAGATATGGGGCAGGAGAATCATGGAAATTTTGACAGCCGGTATCTGATTACAAACTGAATTGATTAGCCATATAAGTGTAACAACTTGGTCAATATGTGGCATTCACTGTGTGAGGAAATCACACTCAGCTAGCAAGATTAAGATAGCTTTAGGCAGATATACAGTTTTTACCACCACCTTTTTTTTAAAAAAAAACTAGCTCCTTACCAACATGATCTTTGCAAAAAAACCTAGGTACGGTTAAAAAGTAAATAAAACATTTCCGCCTTGTTTTGGTGAAATATATTTACGTTTTCTTAAAGTTGAGCTTTAACAGTATGCTATAGGTAGAAAAGTCATCTTTTTTGTTTGCTATATAACATGACACCACGTGTCATGTTATATAGTATACTGTAATACAGTATTTTGTTTCTTGGCCTCAGCTTTTTGACAGAATTTACTTTTTTACATGTAGCAATGTCCAGGAGCCACAAACACCCAGCAGGTTTTATGCAAATATGTCAGGGAACCTTTGGAAATCCCTATGCAATCACTCAGCCCTGACTGCTAGAAACTGATGTATAGTGTAATCAGTCACTTTAGTCACGCAACAAGATAACTTTTGTCTGTATTAAAGCCATAATAATTTGAAGAATACATTCCCGGTTGGAAAAATATTTTTCACCGTCCAACAAAGAATGTATAAATTGCCACATAATAATGACCCCAACAATCTTACAACGCACTTCAATTTGAATTTCAGCACTTCTTGTGTCTGATTGCTCTTCTCTCTCCCTTGGTGTATGCAAAAGTAGGCACAAACATGTATGTACTGTATATTGCTATTCACTGGTTTAAAAAAACAACAAAAAACAAACAACAACCCTCATCTGAGTAATTATGTTTGTCGTTTGAGTAATCCGTATACTTTATAGAATATGACATTAAGTTACACTACAGGGTGTCCCAAAAGTCTCCATACATCGGGGAAATGAACACTTTTTAGCAAAATGTCTTCCAAAATGTTTCATACTTAGTTTATATTATATATATTTTTCAGATAGCCTTTAATAATGCCTTTGACAAATGAAGTACGTATTGAAATCATTCTCATGCATGGATTGGGAAGCTGTCGCAAGGTTGAGACTTTAACAGGAAACATGGAAGCACATTACACACAAAACTGTTGCCAAACTTATTAACAAATTAAAAAAAAAAACTGGAAGTGTTGCGGACCAACCGAGAAGTGGACATCCACGAACATCCACTGACGAAGGCACAAACGACGTGGACCTGGTGTACATATTCCCCTATGTATGGAGACTTTTGGGACACACTGTAATGTCGTACTATATTTGGCTTCCTAGCATTGGCTAATTGACTCCCTTCTACATTAGCTTGTGAGCCAACTAGAGAAAAAAAAAGGATGTAAAGTGACTGTAGTCTTGTGAAACCTATTTCCTCTGCATTATGGGAGGGATTGTTGCTCAGTATTCACAAATCTTGTCCTAGAGACTACAACTGTAAGAGCAGTCACGTTTCATGACCATAGATTTTGTTGGGCCAGGACGGCATTATATATGATATAGCTGCAAACACAATAAAATAAAAAGGCTATCACATTTGACATATGCTATAGGCTACTATAAAGTGAATTTTTAGGGCAACCCCAGAATAGGAAGTTGAGAGTCAACAGGAGTTGAATGAACTTGAACAAACACCAAAACTACACCAATTTTCAACAAGAGAACAGAAAGATGCATTCTAATAGCCTGCACTGCCAGCACAGACAAAACACGTTTACCCTAAAAAATATATATCTTTGTTAAATATAGGTGTGCAACAATTACCCTTTTAGTCGATACTTTGTGCTACCTCCCTTTGCCAAGATAACAGCTCTGAGTCTTCTCCTATAATGCCTGATGAGGTTGGAGAATACGTGGCAAGGGATCTGAGACCATTCCTCCATAAAGAATCTCTCCAGATCCTTCAAATTTCGAGGTCCACTCTGGTGGACTCTCCTCTTCAGTTCACCCTGATTTTGACGTATTGGACACACGTCCAATTCCAGGTTGATTCATAACATTTCCAGTTGACTGGAACTTCTTAATTATTGCCCTGATGATGGACATGGGCATTTTCAATGCTTGTGCTATTTTCTTATAGCCATTTCCCATTTTGTGAAGCTCAACAATCTTTTGCCGCACATCACAGCTATATTCCTTGCTCTTACCCATTGTTGTGAATGGCTAAGGGAATTTGGCCTGTGTTACCTCATATTTATACCCCTGTGAAACAGGAAGTCATGGTTGAACAACTTCCTGTTCCTAGTCACCCAGGTGTACTAAAAAATTTAAAATATCAATGGGAATACATTTCAAATATATTTTTCTCATATGAATTCATAGGGGTGCCAATAATTGTTGCACACCTATATGTAACAAATATATATATATTTTTTATAAACCTGTGTTGTGCTTGCAATTGTTTGATATCCATGAGAGCAGAGTATTTTTGTGAATTATTTGAACAAAAGATCAAAAGGTTAAACAATTAAGACAGTCACAGCCTTCTTTGCTCATATTTACCAAGGGTGCCAGTATTAGTGGAGGGCACTGTATGTAGCTAGCTAGATAAAACTTGCTAATCACATCCTTTGTAATCAGGGAAAGGACTGAAAACTATGGACTAATAGTGTTCTGATGATGTTATACGTTTAGTCAGTTCAGACTCTCGGAGATTCTATGGGCCATCTCTCGCCACGCTTTCCAGTCTTGGACTTTCCCTTTTAGCTGTTCTACGCCTAGGCCAGTGTCCGTTTTGATGGTGTCGAGCCAGCACGTTCTTTGGCGGCCTCGTCTTCTTGTTCCACTGACCATTCCAAGCATTGTTGCTTTCTCCAATGAACCTGATCACATCATGTGGCCAAGGTAAGTGAGCTGAAGTCTGGTGATCTTTCCCTCAAGTGACATTTCTGGCTTGATGCACTCCAGAACCTCTTTATTGGTGACCCTTGCTGTCCATGGTATCCATAAAAGTCTTCTCCAGCACCATAGCTCGAAAGCATTAATCCTCTTTTGGTCAGCTTTTTTCAGGGTCCAGCTTTCACACCCATACATTGATATGGGGAACACAATAGCATGGACCAGTTTGCATTTGGTTGTGAGGCTGATGTCCTTGCTCCTCCAGATTTGGTGCATGCTCAGAATTTCAGGGCTGCAATCTCCAGTTCGGTCAATCATGGATCCTAGGAAGCAGAAATTCTTGACGCATTAGACCTCTTCACTACTGATGGTTACTTTGACTGCTCCATTTCCACCTGTTGTCATGATCTTCGTCTTTTTGATGTTGAGGTGGAGGCCCATCAGTATAGTGTTGTATTTGTAGTCTATTTGTGTTCAAGTTGTGTTCATTTTTCTTTTAAAGAAATTCAGCTGACAAACAGAGAAGAGGTGATATCATTAAGTGTCCTGTCCTTTGCCCCTCCCCCACTCATGAACAAAATGTTCATAGAGAATGTAGGGGGCAGCGTGATATCTTCCCCAATGGGCCTCTGTTAGTTCTCATTTCTGGCCACTAGGTTCAATAATAGCTATACTGAGCTAAATGGGGCTGCCTCATGACTGCGCAACTTCTAGAACGGTGGGGAAATCAATGGAAAATTGACATATCTGGCAAAAAGCAACATTTTTTTAAGAATAGTCACTCAAAAGAGGTAATTAGTATATCAGTTGTTGTGAATGGTGACTTTATGAAGATTAGCATTTGTTCAGCGGTTGATATACTGTATATAGTTGGGCTCTGCTCCACGTGCCACTATGGTTAACCGTGTAGGAGGCAAGTCAGCCTACAGATGTATCAATGTTGTTATTATTTTTCTATTTTTATTCTTGTTTTTATTTTTTACCTTGGTTGGGGTGTTCTGTGAAGTGTGTTATAAGCAAACATGTATATATAATAATCATGAGTACCTCAGAAATAACATTTTGGCTGAAAATTTAACTGATTGTCTTGTCTACAGTCTTTCATTTTTTCTGTGTATTTTTGAGTACAGCAAGCAGGGGGCAACCAAGAGGACAGACAACTTTAGGCAAGGAAAGGTTTGTTCATGGGTTTAGTGACCCCTACCATCATTTTTATGGAATATTTAAAAGAAGAAAACACACTAAGCAGATTTGGTAGCTGAGACAATGCACAGAAATGAAGTGATTTCTTTTAATATGGATATAAAGTGAATCACAGATTACTCTCATACACCTCCAGGCACAATAACTCTCTCTCTCTCTCTCTCTCTCTCTCTCTCTCTCTCTCTCTCTCTCTCTCTCACACACACACCCACACACACACACACACACACACACACACACACACAAACACACACACACACACACACACACACACACACACACACACACACACACACACACACACATTTGTCATACTATCCTTGTGAGGACCTTCCCATAAGTGTTAATGCAGCTAATTAATGTTATGCCTAAAACTGAATCTATCCCTAACCTTAATCTCAGTAACCAAAAGGAAATCTTTAGGTGTTTTTAGATTATGTTTGTTTGTTTGTTTTTGTTTGTTTAAAACTAATTTTCCTTTTGGGGACCAGCCAAAGGTCACCACGGTGTCAAAACTGTCAGATGTTCCTATCCGTGTAGGGATGTTCGCTCCCCACTAAGATATAAAAACATGCCCACACACACTCACCAAATTTACCTGTCCGGTATTAAAAAAAAAAAACAAAAACAAACAAAACAAAAAAAAAAAACAACTCAGATGCCTTGGGGGATTCTGATCATTTTATTGCTGAACTGTGAGCATTGCTCACAGAAACAATATCTAACACTCATCCTCACATAAAATCACTCAACTCATCAATCCATACAGAGAAACAATAAACAACAACCCTCTCAATGGTGCAAACGTAACACAGCAGAAAAACAAGTGCAATCAAATATTATACTCCCACAGTAAACTAGTAATGGTGGGGGAACATATCAAAGATGGCTGACATCTGAATGCCGAATGATTCGATTATAAAAGCTAGAAGAAAAGGAGCTTGGCTTGCCATATGTAGGTAGAACGTAGGTTAACTTTGTACACACAGACAGGATTGAATAGAACAAAAGAGAATCAGGCACAAAACAATACAGCTCTTGCAGTCTTCATGTTAAACACATATTGGTGTCATACAGTAAAGGATTTTCAAAACTTGGACCTCTGAAGATCTTCATGGTATAAAGTACCACCATGCTAATAAAAACAACAACAACAACAACAGCAGCAACAACAAAACAGTTAAGACCAGCATAATGGTCCAGACTGGGCATCAGCTAGCATGGCCATTAAAGATTATTGATTCCATGATTTCTTTGGACCAGCATGGGAAACCAAGGAAGCAATAAATCTTAATGACCATGCTGGTTGACTACCAAAATGCTGGTAAAGCTGGTTTTGCTGGTGCAATAAGCATGGTCTTGCAACCATCATACATAATGGTGGTCATACTAGTGACCTGCTATGCTAACATACTATATATATATATATATATATAGCATATACAGTATTGGAGAGAGCGTGGACCATTGTAACACAGCACAGTGTAACACACTTGTTTTCTCTAAGTGCACGCATGCATCTGTAACTTCTTTACATGCATATACAAGTACATCACTTCTCTTCATTAATTGTTCCTTTGAAAAAAAAAACACACACTGGGATTCATTGACTCTTGCTGGAGAGATCTGTGAAAAGCCGTACAATTGTAACACCAGTTATAACTGTACAGTATCTTGCTTCAGAGGCTCTCAAAGGTGGCAGCACTGAGCCAGAAATGATGCACACGCTGATATCTGTGCTCATCAGAATGAATTGCAATTGATGCAGAGGGCATAAAGACGTCAAATCATAGAATTATGGTTAAACCCTTGTAACGTTATACCATAGTACAGAAATAATGGTTACTATCATTTAAAAACAACAACAAAAAACAACTGAAAAGGGGAAAAAATTGGAAAACAAACAAAAATAAAAAGGATAATATCTTTTTGAGCTCTGCGTCATGAAGCAATTGCAATACGTCTTTAAATGGGTGATTGTTCTGTAATGGACATATTTATAATGACTTAATACTTTCCACACTGTATCACACAGAGAAGTGAATCTATGATAGTTTAACATTGATGTATGTTTGTATGTAAGTTTGTCTGTAACTGAAAGCATTGTTGAGTAATTCAGTCCAAAAAATGTTACACTTCTGCCAGCTCTCCCTTATATTTTCTACAAATAAGCCAATAAAAGGTCTAAGATGTTGTATCTTTGGTGGATTCCATGGATCTTTGGTGCACCATGCCAGGGATTTGCAATGTTGCAATGTTTGCAACAAAACATCCGCAGTCTTGTGTTTATCACTGTGCTTTATTTAAGGTACCATCTTGACATGGCCCAGGCTGATAAGTGCCCATTTCATTCAGAAATCCCAGACAGCATCAAGAACCTTTTAAGACCCTTTATTTAAAAGTGCAATCTGAGGCCACAGCTCCCAGAAGTGATTGATCAACCCTCTTAGCCAATGCGATAGAGCACCGTAAGGAAGGGTCTCGTCAGCGTTAATGAACGTGGAGGCCGTGCTCAACCCGTACTGATGGCTCGGCTCTTCGTGGTCTGTCTGAGGCAGTATACACACGTCAGGTGAGTAGTGCTGACTGTTGCAAAATGACTTATTTTGCAGATGTGATGGTGCCTAAACTGAAGAAATAGCTCTCTGTACTGGTGAATCAGCACATGCACGGCCTCTTGAAGGTACACTGTGTAACTGCAGAACAGCAATGCTGTGTGTTCCCACTTCATTTTGCTATAAAGCTGAAGGGACGTTCCGTCCTCGCCTCGGGTTCAAGTTCTAAATGCAGGAGTTAATAGCCAATAAGCGGAAAAAGTGTGTAATTGCTTTTTGTTTTTTTGTTGTAAACCATGTAATCAATATTCCTTATTGAGTTGGTTTATGGTTGGGTAAATGTGTTGGTATGGAAGAACTCTAGAAACATCTTCAAAAAACTTTCACACACTGCAAAGCTGACGTAAACAACACGGCTTTACGGAGACGTTCTGTCCAAAAACTGAAGTAATTGAAGTAATTTGTCAGTAATGATGGGAGAAAAAGCGTTTGGAAACATAACATGCTTTGAGACAGGAAATGTTGCTGGTTTTTGCTCAATAAACCCGTCAACACGCATCATCTCATTAGTCCTGCTGGCTGTTCCATTTCAAAAACGTGGAAAATCACAAAGCAGCTCATGCAGAAAGGGTGCATTTTCTCTCATCATAACACAGATTGCCAATTGCTTCAACTGTGGGAAAATTATCTTAGTGCGGAATTCCCCTCCAATGTTGCACAATTTCTAAGAATATAATATAAAATTCATCGATACAGATTTCTGGATAAGCATGGAATACGGATCTGCGATACAAGTCAATGAAATCCCTACAAATACAGAAAACATTATAAAACAGTCCGTAACGAGAGTGTAAAAACTTTACACAATGATTGTTTTTTTTGCATTTCGTGCCTCCCAAGAGCACAATTATACAAAATATTGTAATTCAAAAATTGCTAGAAGCCCTCATCCTGCTGCGTTGCTTGTGCAATTAGAGCAGTGTTCCTGAGAGAGGCAGTCTGAGCGTCCTGTGATCTCCGCTGATTACCTGAACGAGTTTGAGGGGAGATGCTGCAGGTGGCTGGGTTTATTCGGGATGGGTGGTTTGTTGGATCTGGGTGGAGGTTGTGAGCAGGTGGAGTCATCGGACACACTAAAGGTCTTCATCAGCTCAGCCACGCGGCCACGCACGGCACGGTTTTCCCCACCTACTCCAGATTCAGTGCGTTTAAAGGCGGACATCACACGGAAATCTTTCCCTGAGAGACAGAGAGAGAGAGAGAGGGAGAAAGAGGAAATAAAAGGGTGACATATGAAGTACAAATTCACAAGGCGCTTAGCAAAAGTGGGACATTTCCACTGATGCCGTCATGACATTTCTCATTATAGTTCAGTAACAAAGGCTGTGAATCTATTCTCGCACATTTCCGTCTATCCTTGGTCTTCTTCCGCCCTCCGTTCACATCTCTTTTTTTCCCCTCCCTCTCTGTCCCTGGCTCTCTCTTCCAGGGCTGCAGACTGCCAGACCGGAGGTCGTTGGCAGAAGAAGTAGAACAGGGACGCAGCTGGGTATAGTTGGTGTGTGTGTGTGTGTGTGTGTGTGTGTGTGTGTAATTGAGGGACGGAGGGACAGGAGATGAGGAAAGGAGGGCCGCAGGGATGGCGTTGCAGAGCAGACAGACGCTGCTCAGACACCAGAATGCTTGAGGAACCACATATTTTTAGCCACATCCCCAGGGGACACAGATGTGTAAGCCTGCTCTCACTCTTTCTCTCTCTCACACACACATACACACACACACACACACACACACACACACACACTTACCCTTTCTCGTTTTCACGCACAAACTCTGACACGCTTATTTTTTTTCCTCCATGCAAACTCTGGCTCCTGCAAACACAGCCTCACACTATCTCAGGCACACCCTGCCGTGTCCCGATGTTCCTCTCTGTGAGTCATGAGCGGGAGTGCAGGGGACGCAGGGACGCCTCGTCCATTAGGATGGATGTGGGACTAAGTAGGGCCCTGGTAGGGTGAAGGGGCCCTCGTGTGGTGCTTTTCTCAGCTTTACTGCTGTTGTCCCCATGTTGATAAAATAGCAGTGCTGAGAGTGGGCTAAAAGTTAATCAGGATTACTCCAATTGTCTACCCTGTCTCACAGCTTCTGGATCCCCGGGTCGATCCCGAGCTCGGTGTCTATGTGAGTACCAGTCCCTTTGCCCATGTGGGTTTCCTCCCACCTTGCAAAAACATACCAGTAGGTGGATTGGCTATTCTAAACTGCCCCTTGGTGTGAATGAGCATGTGTGTGTGTGTGTGTGTGTGTGTGTGTGTGTGTGTGTGTGTGTATGGTGTGCTGAGATGGACTGGTGTCTCATCCAGAGTGTATTCCCGCCATGCCCCCAGTGTTCCCAGGATAGGCTCCGGTTCCACTGCAACCATGACAATGATAAAGCGGTTACTAAAGATAAATGAATAAATGAATGTTTAACCAACGTTATTAGAATGTTTAGTAAGTATTCACCAGGTTCTGTGAAGGTTAGAGCAACGTTCCAGCAATGTTCTAAATACATTTGCTGCGCCAAAAACGTTTGTTTCACATGTTCACAAGTTATTAGAATGCTGCTTATACAATATTCCCAAAATAAAAGTTTGGAAAGGTACAATTCAAACAAATAAAAAAAATAAATAATGTAATGTTGTATGGAACTTTATATATATTATGTTAAAAACAATAAGAAAATATAGTAGTTCAAGTACAATTTAAAAACCAGTCCTGCACTTTTATCGCTAGTTGAGACCATGTGATGTAGAACTGTCAGAGCCAGAAACCTTCAGGTTTAGGCCACACCCACTTTTGGTGTAAATCCAAATCCAGATACAGATATGGATATTTGGAGCAATAAACAGATACAGATACAGATAGTGGTGTTGCATTACACCCCTACAAGAGGTTAAGAGGATTTCTTGTAAAAACTAGTCAGGAGTGTCACAAAGACAGCAACACTGTAAATCAATGCTTGTAAGAATTAAGTAAGAAAATAAATCTGGTTTTTGACTGTTATGATTTATGAGCAACATTGTACACGTCATGTTGAGTGTTACGCACTAAACCATTCATTTTCATGAACTTAAAAACCAGACCTATGGACCTGAAAGGCTCTGAAAGAATGCGCCTTGACTGGCCTGCTGTGTTTGCTGTCTTCTCCTCCTCTTCCTCTTCTCTCTTTTTTTCCCTTCTTGCCTTCCTCTCCTTCCTGCCCAATCCCAAAACCCCCCACTTTCTCCCCCCCACTTTCTGACCCGTGGTTCCTGTGTTAATGTCCTCTCGCCGCACTGCGTGGGCCTGCTCTGATTGTCTCTGTGTGTTGTGTGGTCTCCACGGAAACGCTGGACAGGCTCCAGCGACCTCGGAGGACACACCAAACACACACACACACACACACACACACACACACACACATGATCACACGGCATCCAAAGCTGGCTGATCCGCCACGTTCTCCACGCCCCACTAATAGCCTGTGCTGAGCCTTGCAAACACATCCCATATGTGTGCGTGCGTTTGTGTGTTCGAACACGTTAGCGTCCTGTGCGCCACTCCCTCCTGTTAGCTGACACCAGCATAAAGAGCGGCACGCTACTTGCCCCGGCGTGGCGTTCTCCATCCTCCCATAACCGCTGCGCTTCCTCCCACCCGGCACAACCTGATATGACAGAAGCTGTGGAACCTGAACCTGAGATCTGGGAGGCTCCACACACACACGCACACACGCACACACACACACACACATCCAGCCTCCACCCACTGTCTTAACCATTCAATCAAAGCTTAGAAACACCTGATCACCACACTGCAAACCTGCAGCTTTCCTCTCCTGCTGTTAATAATCAGTGTGTGTACGTGTTTAATAATCAGTGTGTGTATGTGTATGTGTGTGTGTGCTGCAGGTTTGGCACAGGACAGTGGTCACCTGTGTCTCATAGAGTTTGGAGAGCCAGTGAATTGTCCTCTTAATCATGTCTTGTTTTGTTCATTTTTTTTCCTAAATTAAATTTCACAGTTTAAATTCATAGGTTAAAACTCATTTGAATTTACCTGTGACATGTGAAAGCGACAAATCCAAACGATGGAATGGCTTGAACGGTTCCCCGGACTAATCCAGTGGCGTATTTGGTGCAACACTTCTTCAGCTGCTCACTCACAACTTTATTTCCTAGCTTCAAATAGTTCCCATTTACAGTTCGACACGCAAAAATGGAACAAAAGCTTATAACCTGTACAACATGTAGGGCCTCTAATTCAATATGCATAGAGAAAATAAAACTTCTAGCAAAGATTGTTGGTGCCTCTCGTTAGTGTACGTAGCTAGTACAGTTAGCTTGCTTTGCTAATCTGCCAAAGAAGCTAGTATGAAGCCTAACATGTAAATTAAACTGATTAGTGCATTATTTAATTTTTTAAATTTTTTTTAACTAGTCTACTTTAGAAGGTACAGTATACCGTATATACTGAGCTCATACTGTTTCTCATTGGAAGTAAACAAAGCACTGGACAGTGCATGTTCACAGTGTGTGCAACAGCTATAGTGGTCGTTACACACTCTACAAGCAACATGAGCGACTTATCGCTTGCTAATTAAACATAAGCTACATCCTAAATACTTATGAACTATTCTATGCCACCCAGATGATACACTTATTCAAGCGAAAAATGAAGTGTGGAATGTTGGACACTTCATGCACTCTTTGCTTATGTAGTGGAAGAGGGGAGGGTCTACCAGGTGCTGATTTTGGACCGTGCAAGCAAAATTCTCCTTCAGAGATGATTACACCTCCATCTGATGGTGACTGAGGTCACGTTGGGCATAAAAGGTAACACTGACATAAACAGTAAACTGAAGAAATTCATTTTCGTTGAGTCCGGGTATCCTGCTAAAGATGCTCTGTGTGTGTTTGACGTCATTTGTTATCGACTGGTAAACGGCTTATAGTTCCGGTTAGTAAAAAAAAACGTTAGTGTTCCATTTGAGAAGATACTACCCTTCTAAAATTCATACACTAGACGGTAGAGTAAATAGTTCATAGTGTAAGTGCATAGTGTATAGTACAGTACTGTGCAAAAGTTTTAGGCACCCTATTTATTTTAGTACAAACTTTGTTATAGATTTTTTATTTTATGACGTCTACATTATCAACTCAGTACAAAACATTTTAGATTCCCAAACATTAGTTTTCTAGCACAAAATTAAATGTTACAGAAAAATGTTTGTATGTCATTAAAGAAAGCAGCATATTACATAAGAGACACTTTTCAGACAAAAAACACAATGAAGGCTGCTGGGTTTTGCTGCAAATATAAGAAGCGAGTGCGAAAGTTAAAGTCTCCAGAAGAACTGTGGCTGGTTCTGCAAGATGCTCAATAAAACTTACCAGCTCATTTCCTCATAAAACTGCACTAATTGTACCGGAGACTACTATTTTTATTTTAATTTTATTTTTTTTGTCACACCAAATATTGACTTTGTTTCATTTACTACTGTTTACTGCTCTTTACGGTATTTTTATTTTTTTTTTAAATGTAGAAACATTTAATTTCATTATTTGAAGGCATCTTCGCTCTACAGCATTTCTTTGAATGTGTCTAAAACTTTTGCACAGTACTGTATGTCATTTGGGACACAACTATAGGGTAATGCTACAACCTTGATAACAGTTGTTTGTTAGTGATAGCTAGCATAGCTAGCTACTTTAGTACAGTTCTCTATACTAAGAATGTATTTCTGTAATATGAATGTAACTCACTGTCTGTATGGACAGATAGTTACATTCTTATTACAGCTTTAATCAATATTTGAATGTCATTTTTGCCATCGCTGATTAGTTACCACACATCTAGCCAGTGTTGGCATGACAATGATGTTATCTGAAGCTAATTGGCTCATTTTGGAAGACATCGACACCATGTCGTTTTTGATCACTGGTAACGGATGTTCACAGTATTGTGCTGTCCCTCCAGGATTTTGCGATTTTGCAATCACAGAAATTAACGCAAAATCAAGGAACCTCCGCAATATTTAGAGGAACGTGCAATTTTTCAAAATTACTGCAGATTTTCTGCAGATTTGGGCCAAGACGCATCATGTGACATCGTCACAACACACATTCAGCCAAAGCCCCCTTCGATTCATGTGTGTCGAACATGAGTACAGCTAAAAGGTCTCATTTACCAACAAACATCACTGCGAAAGACCATGCAATTGCAATTTCGCGAATTCAAGTAGTTTTCTGTATTAAAAAAAAAAAAAAAAAAAAAAAAAAGCACAAAAAACTCTGCAAATTGCATCACAAATTTGGGAGGAAAAAAAAGCCACAGCAAAATCAATCACAAAAAAAAATACTCAGCACAATCCTGTATGGACTGATTGTGCTTTTTTTTTAAATATAGCTTTAGACAAATAAAAATATTAGCTGTGCAGGTAAACAACGACAAAAAATAGTAGGTTAATGTCAATTAATTACAGGAGCAAATTTGTTTGAAGGGAATTGAAATTCATTTTCATTAATAAATAGCGACAATTTGTAGATTAAATCCCTCATAAACAGAAGGGGGCGCTATTTTACAACACTCACTGGGCTAGGTAACACATTATACTCAACTAAGGTAGCACGATGGTACAGTACAGCAGGTAGCGTTGTTGCCTCACACCTCCAGGATCCCTGGTTCCCATGTTGTCCCAGAGTCTGTGTGGGTTTCCTCTGGGTTCTCCAGTTTGATCCCACCTCCCAGTAGGTGGATGGATTGGCTACACTAAATTGTGATGTGAATGAGTGTGTCATTGTGTGTGTATGGTGCCATGCATCCCATCCAGGGTGTATTCCTGTCACACACATAATGTTCCTGGGTTAGGCCTCAGGTACACCCCAACCCTGACCAGGATAAAGTGGTTACTTGAAGATGAATGAAAATCGTTCACTCGAGTCGAAATCTAGATGTCGATTAACGTTGGTTACTGATACTGATACGAAAGATGTGTCTCCTCCTCCCAAATCTGAAATGAAACATACACCCTTGGATGTATCTACCCCCTCTTCAAAAAGTCTGTGTAAAAATACAAAAAAAGACACTATCTCTTTAAATACCCCCGCCCCAGAAGGGGGGAGGGGGGGTGGTGTTTAGAAATGGGGCAGAGGGTAGAATTCCGGAGCGGCACGTCTATGCGCTGAGCCAGGCCGCGGGGGGGTCACGGCTGCCAGGAGGAGGGAGTGTGTGTGCATGTGTGTGAGGGGCTTTAAGCAGAGCCGAGGCT